>JAVJIF010026837.1:0-33631 GCA_038442645.1 Agave tequilana | reverse complement strand
ACACACACATAGGACTTTCACACCAAAGATGAGTCACAAACCTCTTTGTAATTTTATACAAGAATGTGAAATCTGACTTTGTCCAAAAGTGCTGCATCTAGTGGCTGTGCAATCTGGAGAAGGTCTCAGCTTTATACAAGTGGGACTCCCAACAAAAAGAAAATATAAAAGAAAGAGAAGAGAAAAGTAAAAAAATAAAATAAAAAACACTATTTAACAAGTGAGAACAAGTCTCAATAAAACTTCTCATATGCTTAAAGAAGCATTATCACTTGTAATTTTACCATGAGACAAATATATTTGAACCACTTGCTGTCACTTCCACATTGACCAAAAGTCTAGAATATGTCAATTCTTTGCTTTGCTTCTTAAAAAAGAAAAGAAAACAAAAGAAAAAAAGAAAAGAAAAAAAAAGGGAGGAGACTGGAACAAGTCAGCCTCACTCAACCTTGCATCTTGAATATTTGCTCACATGCCTTCATGTCTATTGATAAAAATAATTTTAAATAAATCAAGAAAGAAAAAGAAAATTGATGGAGGTAGTTCTCTTAGAATGGAGCAGAGATGGGTCAATGAGACCCATGAAAAGACAAGCAAAAAAGGTCAAAGAGTTGACAACTTTAAATACTCAATGTGGAATTGAAATCTCAAATTATGGTGATGAGATTACTCATAACAGATGGATGTTGGTTTCAATAAATGATTGTCAATGGAACATGTATAAGAGGCAAAAGTGAAAAAAAAAAAAAAAAGAAAAGAAAAGAAAAAAAAACCTGTGATAATTACACATAAATTGTGTATTCTTCAATAACTCCAACAAATGACAGAACTTTTGCAGCCTGTGTGCATAAATCATGTCAATAATATAAAAAAAAAAAATTTCCCATCCAGCCAAACTTTGGCCAGCATTCTAGAACTCAGATTTCATCACTCCATATTCCTTTTTTGAGTAAATATACAGTGACCATCTAAAAAGAGATTAAAGATGCACTTACGTGTATAATCTTGTTGCACTGAGTCCAAAATGGTTTCCTACACAACCATGTAATATTGATTTATTTTTAATAAGTAAATAATAGATTTATTTGATTATTAAAATAAATGAATAAGTTAGTTTTTTTTATTGATTTATTTAGTTAGTTAATGACTAGTGTCTGTGTATATAGGCTGAGAGTGACCTCCATCTTGATCTCTCACAAAAAAAAATAAATAAAAAGTAGATAATATGCTCTCCCCATAACAAGAGTATAAACTTCCTCTAATAACTATCAGAAAGTTAAACTTTATCTGATTATGTTGATTAAATATATATTGAACTTATAACTTTTTTTGTTAAGTGTAAATTAAGGTGTGTGTGTATATAGCGAGAGACAGACTTGTGTAGTTTCAGAAGTATTCGCGCCCGAATCTTTTCTACTCAAATACAATCATACACTATCAGATTACAATATCCATTCCGTTAAAGTTGATTTATATTATTTCAAGTATTTATAAACCATTAATCAAGTATTTTTAATACTTTTTGCTCATGCATCAAGTAGGAAAAAACGGACGGCTTAAATAGTGAGTAAGTTTAACGGTATAGAACATTTGAAATCTAATAAAAAATGGTTTGTAGGGGTTATTAAATGTTTAGATCATGATCAAATGGCCGGATCGAGAAATTTATATATCTAAAGACAAAATCTAACTAACTCACTACTTTTGGTTGTCCATTTTACACCGCTTGATGGATAGGTAAAAAGTATTCAAAGCATCTGATATTTAATTTTTAGTTACTTTATTAATATAAATCAACTTCTACAAAGTGAATCTTGTGTTTGAATGTTGAAAGTATTCAGTCTCGAATCCTTCCGGAGCTACACAAGTCTATCTATCTATCTCTCCGTATATATTTCATGCATTTTCTCATTTTAGTATTTGCCACCCTCGTCGTAAGGGAAGCTATGGTATTTTCTCTCTTTCAAACCACTTGTCTTTTACCTTACATATATTTTGTTTTAAAAAAAAAAAATTCACGTCCACTGACAAATCACAATATTTATTTGATTTATACAAAGACTTTCAAATTTATATTTTAGGTCAACAGTTCCGAAAATGTTAACACACAGGCTATTGTTTGTTGGCCTATAACGAATGCAAGAGAGTAACGTAAAAATCCAATCTTTTCTATTTCCGCTCAAGGCCCATTTGTGCCCTCCACAGCTCGACAACACGACTCTGAATGAAAATATCTTATTTGCTCTCTTGAAAATTGATTTACGGCGAAATTTAAAAATATATATCTATATCAAAACTTCTAAAAAAATTCATTCCAACACAAACTAAAAATTATTTACAGCTAAATTTTGAGGGTAAAAAAATTGAAAATTAGGGTGGCAGATTAGTTTCACAGAGGTAATAATTTGCCCTGACCTCTCTTTTTGTCTGCCTCATGCCGACCTTCCATCAACAACAACAGACAAAAACTAAAAGATGCAAAAAGAAGAAGAAAAACAACAGACAGAAGAATAATTCAAGATGAAGGAAACAAATAATAATATTGTATAATATTCTCTTTCTCAAAGGGAAAAAAAGAAGGAAAAGAAAAAGAAAAAAGGAGAGAGAGCGGGTTTGGTAAAAATTGTTGTAAATTGAGAGATTCCTCTGACCTCCATTGCTGGGGTGTTTGCAGGGAGTGACAAGCTGTTGACAACATCTCCTCACCTTTCACCTCTGTCCTCTCCAGTTCATATTCCCAATTTTTATACTAATATAATATAATATAATATTATAAATACAAAGAAAAATAACCGCTCCTTGTTCTCTCTCTATTTCTCTCTATTCTCTCTCTCTCTCTCTCTTTGCTCCAATTATAAGCAGGCTGCTGACAAAGTGAGAAGAGAGCACCCCGATTAAGGAATCTGGTGGAAAGTTGAGAGCTTTGTGTGATTTTTAGGCTGCTCTGCCAAAGATCTGAAATGGGTATCTCGCAAGAAGATGGAAGATGGAGGGATGGCTCTATCTCGTTCGATCCAATCGGTTTGGGCTGCAGTACTCGAGGAAGAGATACTTTGTTCTTGAGGAAAGTTCTCTCATTGCTACAAAAATATACCCACTTCAAGAGGAGAGGTGTGTGGGTTTTTTTACTTCCTCTTTTTATTTTTTGTGTAATTTATGATTGGGTAGCAGTTTAATGTTTATGTTGCTAATTTGGATTTAGAGATTTCTGGATGGATATTATGCATGTTGGTTGCAGTTTTTTTGCTTTTACTCCTTTATTGTGCATGATGGGGTCAAGCATTGAAACTTATTGAATCTCTGAATGTATTATATTGGTGATATAGAATTATGTGGTGTGAGGCTTTTTTTTTTTTTTTTGTTGATTTTTTTGGGTATTTATCAACTTGAAAAAAAAAAAAAAAATCACATGCATGACATTCACAACTAGACTTGACTCTATGAAGGCTAAAATTTCAAGGAAATTTAAGTTAAATGTTGTCTAGTAATTTATTTTACTATTGAACCTTGAGGATTTCAAATTCAGTATATAACTCCGTATATAGTTCTGTTTGATCACGATATTCTAGATGTCTGCTCATACAATTCCAAGTGGAGCTTTAGTATTTCCATCAAATTTTTGAAGGACAAAGGAAATGATGCGTCCTGGCTTATGTATGGACAAAGATATTAAGAAGCCCACATTGAGATGTGATAGTACGCGACTGCTATGAAGATATATGTGAATAGTTCTGGTCTAAAACTAAGAAAAATGGGCACATATAAGATTTTGAAAGGGGTCTAGCAAGTTCACCCATCTATTGAGCTCATTAGACGTCTTGAGAGGTTCATATGTAGGCTAGAGGTTGTTCTATTATCATAACAATAGGCTATACAGCCTTCACATTCTCAGAGATGGAGGGAGGATGGTTCTATTTGTCATATTCAGATTCCTGTGTAGTAACCTTCTTGCAAACATGTGAGGGGAACCAATTCTCCTACTGAAAGTTTCCTCACTGGTTTTCATTGAGAGAAACATCCAAAAAAAAAAAATTTGTTACTGGCCCACAAAGAGGTATTCCTTCTTTTGTGGTGCATGTTCACATACCTCAAGTTATATCTCATACTTGCCTCCGATAATGCTAATATTGAGTAATAATCAGTCTCTTCAACTGCACTTAAGTAAAAGATGTTTACACTGGATTTATCAAGGCATATTTAATCTTTTCTTGTTACGATGATCCGTCCATCTGATAATGCATACAAGCATTACATGCTAACAAATAAACTCAGCTATGTCCCTGCATCAGTTTTTTGGAAGCTTTCCGTGTCGGTATCAGATATCAGCAATAGTGAATGTTAAATAAGTATATGTAAAACAGAATAGGTTGAATGCATAATCCCTCTCTAGGAGATAATGCACCAGGCAACTGTAATAAACTTCTGTGTTAAATAACCACAACTTTCAAATTTTATGAGCGTCCATTGTTTTTTCAGGATCCTATAAGAAGTGCATTAATTGATTCCTGCATACGTGTCACAGACAATGGGAGAGTGAACATCAACAGAAGTGTAAGAATTCTTTGGTCACATATATTATGGAAAGTGTTTAATGGCTTTCAACTTAGCTTTTTCATATCTGTGATAGGTTTATTTTTGGTGGAAACTTGCAGGTTTTCTTTATTTTTACGCTATATAATGCTTCTAATCACAACGATCAACTTAAGGTGGGTATAATGTTCTTGGTTCGTTAATGCCTCTTAGATGAATCCACTTCTTGGTTCTCAGTGTCTTGCCCAGTTACCATCCTATGAGATTCTTAAGGTTGGATTTCTACAATGTAGTTAGGTGCAAGAAGCCCAGAGGAAGCTGCTGGGTGGATTCGATCCTTAATGGAAGCAGCACTAAAGGTCTCTCTTTTCTTTCAATCTAGTTTTGTTATTTTATTTTATCCATTTTGTTAATTTTGTCTTCTTCCTTGTAGGAGTGTCCTATCAGAGGAGAAAATGTTGTGGCTTGTTCCAAAAAAAGATGGCAGTCTTTTAGGTTGCGCATCAACCTTTTCCCCCATAAGTACTGATTGAACAAATGTTTTGATTTCTAGTTCAACATCGAGTAGGCAGCATCTAGAAAGTTTTACCAAATGAAGTTATATGAAGCCTCTTATATATGACATTCTTTATGATTGTAAAATGGATATATGTTGATGTTTGCCTTCTCGTTAATGTTCATTTAACACAAATAATTATTGCTTATGGTAAATTAGTTTTTAAATTTGATTGGCTATATAACTTTCTATTCCTAGTTCATCTTGTAAAAGTTTCCATACTCTTAGGTGTTGTTATGCATGGAACTCTAAAATCTTAGTTTTTGGAAAATGATTAATTACTTATGTAAACTTGAGAAAGGACAAAAGGGAAAAGAAATATCTAGGCCACATTGGATTTATTGTAATTCCTTTAGTAATTATCTTGAAGAATTTAAAAGGGATTTCTTATCATTAGATAAGTATAATGAAGAATCAAGGTTTAGGGTGTTTAAAATTTAAAGTTTGTTATAATGACATCTTTCTTCAAATTTTCTTTCTGCTAAAAATGAGGGACATGTAGAACAGAGAGAGCACTAATGCACCAGTTAGGGTGACAGAACTGTAGTTGAACGGGCAGGTAGGACTGTAGGACCAGGGATATATCAAAATAAACATGGATTAATTTAGTGAAAGGATATTATCATCACTAATTTAACAGCAGAGGTGAATTGAGAAAAAGTATTCATGCAGCTGAAGTATTGGGATAAAAGACTTTCATTGTTTTTGTCATTGATTGAAATAGTAACCTAATCCATCAGGCCAACCAAACAAAATTAGATTTGTGAATAACTAAGGGTCTGTTTGGTTTAATGGAAGTGAAAGGAAAAGATATAAGTGGGAAATGTGGTAGTGTAGTGGAAAATTAGGATATGTGTAATTTTCATTTTCGTGTTTGGTTGTAATGTGAAAGTGTAAGTGAAAAATTATATTGTGTTTTCCGGTTTTTAGTTAGTAATGTAGAAGTGAAAGTGGGAAAGTTGACTACAAAATTGGTCATAAAATAATATTAGATTAAATGTTAATTTTTGAAATAACGTTTTTGGACTGTAATTGGACTGCAAATGAGATTTACATGACTTCAAAATTTAACGTATTAAGTTATAACTTATTACAAGTGAGATTTACATGACCACAAAATTAACTGTAGCATCCTGGAAGTGAAAATGATAGCGTAAAAGGGATGTATAAAAGGGAAAAGAAAAAGGGGCTTTTTCATTTCCCATTTCCGGTTCAAAAAAACAAGGGAAGTGGGAAATGAGTTTCCCCACTTTCCATTTTCCTCCCACTTCCATGAATTCAAACACGCCATAAATGAAATTATTAGTATATAATTATAATATATATACGAGGAATATGTACCTCAGCTGCTATCTAAAAGAACTCTCTTAGATGGCGGCTTAAAACTCCAACTTTTTAAAAAAAAATCATGATCCGACCGCACAATATAATATTCACATCCTAAGATGTATACTTATAAAAAATCACGTGTTTTGGATTTCGTATGATCATGTTTCAAATGGTTCCATTTGTTGTATTGTTGAAAATCATTAAATTTGCAACCTTTTGAAACATGTTCAAAAGAACTTTAAAACACGTAATTTTTTTATAAGTACACATCTTAGAACGTGAATATTATATTGTGCGGTCGGATCATGATTTTTTTTTGAAAAGTTAAAGTTTTAAGCAGTCATCTAAGAGGGTTTTCTTAGATGGCAGCTGAGGTACATATCCCTCTCTCTCTGTGTGTATGTATATATATGAGAATAAGGGATATAAGCTTAAGTCCATATAAGCTTATATGAGCTACATCTAGTTTTCATGCATGCATCAATGATCCACACTGTTTAATATGATCTATATGTTCTTAAGAAGTAATGGATGAAAAATCATAAGTTTTGGAGCTTATTTGCCCATTATTAAGTGGTACAAACTTGTCCAAACTTATCTATTAAGAGGAACCTTTCAATTTACAACCACATGACCGATGAGCAAATGACCTTCGAAACCTATGATTTTTCATCTACAACTCCTTGAGAGTATATAGATCATTATGAACGGTGTGGATCATCTACATACATGATCCACATACACACACACACACAGAGAGAGAGAGAGACTTGGCTACTTTCGGAAGGATTCAAGCATGAATCCTTTCCACTCAAATTCAATACCACGGCGTTCAGATACATTATCCACTCGGTTGAAGTTGATCTACATTATTTAAAGTAACTAAAAATCAAATATTTGGTAGTTTTCTTATCCATGCATCAAGTAGGCACAAAATGGACAACCGAAAGTATTTACTTAGATCTACGACTTTAGACATACAAAGTCTTGATCCAACCATTTGATCATGATCTAAACATTTAAAAACTCTCACACACCAACTTTTGTTAGGTTTCAAATATTTTACACTGTTAAACTAACAAACTCACTCTTTTGGCCGTTTATTTTGCGCCTACTTAATGAATAGATAAAAAGTATTTAAAACACTTGAATTTTTGTTTTTAAGAACTCTTAACCGTGTAGATCAACTCCAACAGAGTGGATCTCCAATTTGAATGACCTAATATTGAATTTTAATGAGAATGTTTCTTCTCCATAACACACACATGTAAGATGAAAGTGCATGATTAGTATCCAGAACTTGGCCCTATCAGCGTCCTGTTCCTTATTCTTGTCTTAGTTTTTTTTTTTTTTTGAATATATAAATGGCGGATTCTTTTTTCTTTCCTTTTTTGCTCTTGTTCTGTTTTCTATTATGGGAAAGACAATTGACAAGAGTGTCCCCTTTGCACGTAAGCAACAAGGCACAAGGATTAAAGATTCTCATTGATCTACTTGGATCATGATATCAACAAAAACAGGTTCCAAAGTAATTCAGAGTCATCACACTTCCAGTTTTAGCATTTTTTTTCCCCTCATAATGGAGAAAATTGCTAACTTTTGGACCATGTGAATAATATGCATGGGCAAAGAAGGCTAACAACCATCAAACATCAGCTACTATGGGATGAATGAGGTACTTCCTAGTACTCCATACTACTCCAAGGAAATTGAAGAGTAGTTGTTCTCGTTATTGTTTATATGCATGTAATACTAGTTCAGGTTTAGGAGGTAGCTCAGCTTGTCCAAGCCAAAATGTGAACATCATGACTAATTTACCCTAAACTGGTTTCAGTCAAAATTTCAAACCATAGGGGAATCTTTAATTGCAATGACAATTCTATTACTAGAAAAATACTCTGGTATTTTTTTTGCATAATTTTGAAACTGGTTACAGCTTTTTAGTATTCATTTTAATTTCCCACCTTTTAACTTTTTATATTGAGATTTCATTTGAGTGTGCAACTTTTAAGTTCTAATATCTGTGCCTTCATATAAATTGTTTCTGGATCTTCTGATTTTTCCAGGTTGAGCCGTTCTAAAGGAAGAAGTCGCATGCACTCCATAGGTATTATTTTATTAGTTTTTGTTATATTTTTAATATCAATCTTATGTTTTCTTGTGAAAATTAATAGTCTAAACTTGATAGCATTTTTGCTAAATTACTTTATAAAACTCGCCTCATTGTCATCCCTCACCTTTTTTGACATTCATGCACCTATGTCAATTGTTTCTAGATTGGACTGCCTTTTCATCCGTACACGCAGACCCAATGACATCTGACGTCATTGCACCTTCCCCGTGGACAATATTCGGCTGTAAAAATGGTAACGGTTTCTTGTTTTTCTTGCTTGCTTCACCCACCCAACTGCCATCCATAATTGGAGAAACATTTGTGTAGGCTTAAGGTTGTTTAAGGAATCAAAGGATGGAGATTTTGGTGGGAAGGTATCTATTTAATCTAATTTCAGTAGGTAATCATTTTTTCCTACCTCCTGAATTGGTAATGAACACTGTCCTGTCCTCAGCATTGGGATGATCATCCAGCTATAATGGCAGTAGGTGTGGTTGATGCAACTTCAGAGGCCATTTTCCAGACTGTAATGTCACTCGGCCCATCAAGATCTGAGTAAGAAATCTTAATACTATGTATGATTAGATTATCTTTCAGGCCTTCTGTTCTGTCAAGCCAAGAAAGATGATTCAAATCACACCGAGCCATAGATTGGGGCAAAAAAAGGAATCCATTTGGCCATTGTTTTGATACCGTACACTGCCACATTCATAACAAATGATGTTGGAACAATAGTTATAAGATCTGTAAAGAACATTAGTTGATTTAATGCCACTGGATAATCATAGAAGAAAAAAAATATATAAACCTATGATTCTGAATTTTATACGGACAAGTTTTTTTAAGGATTGGTTATCCTTTTTTAGGTTGAATATCTTGATTTTTCTTTATTGCAGATGGGACTTCTGCTTTTCTCGTGGCAGTGTAATTGAACACCTAGATGGTCATACTGATATTATTCACAAACAGCTTAATGGGGACTGGTTGCCTTGGTCAGCTTTCAAATTTCTAAATATTTTAGTTTCTTTATTGAGTAAACTTAGCTTGGGCGGCTTCTTATTGCATTGTGCTCCACTTGCAGGGGTATGAGACGAAGAGATTTACTTTTACGGCGTTATTGGAGGAGGGAAGATGATGGAACATATGGTAGCGTCTCCAATTTTTTATAGTTATCGCCAGGTCATATTGATTTATTTAGACTAAATCCTTCTCTTCAAATTTGTCACAGTAATTCTGTACCACTCTGTGTTCCATCAAAGATGTCCACCTGAGAGAGGCTATGTTCGTGCCTGCCTTAAAAGTAATGTATGCTTAAAATTTGTGAATATTCTTTTTTCTATGCTTTTTTATATATTGGTTATTCTGGCAAGTACACAGATTTTTTTTTTTTTTTGTTTTCTGGACAATTCTGAAAGTTATTTTAGACAATTATGCTAATTGCATCCTTCGTTGTAGGTGGAGGATATGTTATATCTCCAGTGAACCAAGGAAAACAATCAGTTGTTAAGCACATGCTTGCAATTGATTGGAAATTTTGGAAATCTTATCTATGTACCTCTTCAGCAAAACACATAACAATTCGGATGCTTGGGAGGGTTGCAGGTAAATTCTATACTCATGAATTTTGAACCGCTATTTTTCATTGTGTGATTTGTTTGGATAGTCCTATTGAGAATGTGGCTGATAGATGGATCTCTATATACTTTCCAGCTCTGAGAGAATTATTTCGAGCGAAACTAGGAAATTTTCCAGCATCTAATTTCTCCTCAGGTGAATTGATAAGAGACATTGAATTGTCACAAATTGTAAAGGAGGACATAAAGGCACAGGTACAATCAGTAGGGGAGACTAGCAGTAGTCTAGATTGCACTGAAGAGCCGCAAACTCCTGTCAGACCTTTAAATACAACCAGATCATTTGTTCAACTAAATGATGCTGCGGATGAATTCTTTGACTTCCCCGATGAATCAGAATATGACCAACATGAAACCATGTGGCCTTCTTCTGATGCAGTCATGCATTCTCAGGTAAATTGCTTGTCAAATAGCTTCACATGAGGTATAAGATCAAAAGGTTTTATTCTCAAATAAAGCTACGCGTACTTTTAATCATATATAAGGGGTGCAGATGACCAGTTTTGCTTTGCATTTTCTACTAAAGCTGGGTCTATAATGTCTTTTATCCAACTTCTCAATTATTTCTGTTGTCTAATTTCCTCTCCTGACTGAAGTTAACTTTAAGATATACTAAAGCTTATGTCTATCAGTTAAATTTTTTTTTTTCCCCTCATTAAATTTCCTCCTCTCAAGTTTGCATTTAAACTTCATTGCTTACCTCCCAATTTTCAACTGGTCTAAAAATGGCCTGGATTTTGCTACTCACTTCTGATTTCTTTGCAGTATGATTCAGCATTGTCTAACCCCTGCTGACCTGTTGTCTCTTCTGGACGATTTTTGAGCATTAGCCATAGGTATATGACACACAAAAAAAAAAAAAAAAATCTTTAGTCTGCATCGATAATGGAGAATGTCATCTCTGTGTGCCAGAAAGTCCAACTAAAGAAGCTTTGCCCCATAGTCTGAGATTTAGAGAAGGAAAAAAAGGAACGTATTTATATTTTTATGTGAGTGATTTTGAATTTAAGTATTAGTTTTAACTGTGTAGCCTATGAAACCACCACCACCACCACCATCACCACCACCACCATCATCCAAGCCATTTCCAAGCAAAATTGCACAAGCAAAAGTAACTTGAGAAAGCTACATAAATTTACCAAATTTTAACAGCTGCTTGTGATTTTTTTTTTCCGCCCTTTTTGGCTTGCTGAGGGCACATCATTACGAAGACTTTTCCGTCAAAATAATGCCAAGTGTGGAGCATGACCAGAGAGTTGAGAAAGCTCTATAAAATAATGACATCAGCTAGCAGGTGTATGTTCCTATAAAATTTACCTGATTCGACCAAGATGCACCAATTTTCTGTGTAAACTGTAGAAGTGTCTAGAGAAAGAGGGGATATTGAGATTCTCCTTAGTAGTTCATTTCATCTTTGAGGGAGAATGTAAGTATGTAAGCCATGCAAAGGAAATGATAATTTTTTGTTATCTGTGCATGGCTCCAGAGCCTGCATGCATAAACTAACAAGTAAAATGACAGTATTGGCTTCCCAATTCAGTTTCTTTCATGTAAGGGGGAGGTGAGTTTATATGTTTGTGTAGAAGTTCAAACATACATAAACTGACACCTTTTTTTTCCTTTTCCTATTTTTTTCTTTTTGAGAAACTGGATGGAGGTCATCCTCCAGCCCACACACACACACAACACACACACACACACACACACACACATCACTAATTACCCAAGTTAAATCCCCCGTTCGACAACTGTGGAGATTGAACCTGGAACTTCCCTCTTGGGGTTTTACCAGCAGGCTAACCCCCCAATTTTTACATAAACTGACACTTGCTATCCTTTTTGTTTGGTGGTGTTATCTTTATGCGCCATACTCTAAATGCTCTCAGTGCTACATGTTCTAGTGCCTAGATAGTGTACTTAACAATTCTCTTCGTTTTCTGTTTCTGAAAAGTTACTTTGCAGCTCTAGATTCTAGTCTTTCAGTCTAAATTGTCATTTGTATTTCTGAAAATGTTGCAATGGGAACATGGGTCACTGAGCAAGAACTTGTTCGATGAAGTACCTCTGGACTTAACTTTTGTCAAGAGTTGTATACTTGTATTCTCATATTCATCCATGTTGCTAAGCAGACAAGATCCTGAGCCATCGAATTTTTAAACTTTGCATCCTCTGTGGTCCCATGTCTTTTTTTTCTTGTGTTTGTATATTCTTGTTTTAATAGTTTTTGTCTTTGTACCTGTTGTGTTGTCAAATAATGTATATCGAGTTTCTTATAACCTTTCTCTGCTGACAACTGGTCAGGAACAACGCCAGCCTAAGCTGTCAACTGCTGCGGGTTTTGTAAGAAGGTTGCATGATCTTGCAGGTGGGTCTGTTGGTCTGATGAAGTTTTTTTTGTTTGTTGAAATAAATTAATGCCTCAACTTTAGTTTCTTTATCTGCTTCAATATAAATACTTAACTATTTGCTGCCTCGTTGCTTTTGCAGTTCAAAAAAGGGGTTATGTTGATTTGCAGGAGGTCGCGTTGGGAGATTCAGTACCATGCAGCTATGGAGCCACTCTTCAAAAGGACCCAAGTTGTACTGTGGCTTGCAGTTGGACAAGTTCAGATCCTTCAACATTTTTGATACGCAGTGAGACCTACTTACAAGATCAGCATAAGGTACATTTTTCAATTACTAAAGCTTTCTTATCTGCCATCCTTCTACGCCATAAAAAAATTCTAAGGTGCACAATTAAGTCAATCTTGCTAGTGTTTTTTACGTTTATGATTTTTTATCAAATAGTTATATCATCACTTAAGACTCTAGTATCATTTAGCAAAATCTAGTTGGACATTCTGCATAGATTCTGCTGATGCCAGATGTGAGAAATGACCATAAAGTCTTTCAAAAAGAGTTTGGGATTTAATTTTACTTTTTTTTGAGCATACCCTTAGGTCATTGCATTCTGGTACTGATGGAAGGAATTTGCATATAGATAGAAGGTCATTCAGATCTTTACTTAAGTTTTTCTTAAGGTACTTTGCCTTGGTATTTTTCTTTAACTGTCTGAACAACTGTCACAAACACAAGTGCAGTAGTTTCCAGATATCCCCAGAGCACATAGGATCAATGATCAATCATGCTCAGCAGCCCAGCTAGATAACAATAGGGCTCCTCAAGGTTGAACTCTGGGTTAAACTCCATCTCCCAGCAGATGGCTTAGTGGCAATTAAGAGGGCATAAATATCTGGTCAGAATTGGCCAATAGATCTGTAAACAAATTGCAAGTGTAATCAATATGTACGGTGGGAAGGAAGTAAGTCCCAAACCACAGTCGAATGGAAACTCACGAGGAAAAAAACTAAGGGTCAAAGGCATAATGAGAATGGTCTGGGAGATCCCGAGATGCCCAACTGGTTGATCAGACAAAATGTAAAGGAGAAAAGGGATTGATGGCTTGAGATTTTTCTTTCTTTATTTTATTTTTGAGCTATGTCTGTTTTTGGGTTTCCCCCTTGTGGTGATGAGGGATAATAGACAACTGGGAGGAAATCTCAAAATATACGTGGTAAGAAAACTTCCCGAAAATGCGGGGATAAGCAAATAGTAAAGGATCAAAAGCACAAAATCTAACAATTTGGCAGATCTCTAGCTATTGGTTTTCGGATGTCCAAAATGGAGGAAAGGGATTGGACAGCTAGACTTTTGTCTTTCCTTTGTTTCTATTTGTGCACTTCCATGTGTTTCTTCTTCTTGTTTTCTTCTTTTTTCTCCCATTTATGACTTCACAATATGAGTTTGCCCAGAAGCACCACTATCTTGAATGGAAATCTTATAGTTCAAACTGTGCGATAAAATATTCTCTTGTAAATAAAAACAGTCTATTATTAGATGTGGGATATGCGGTCAACTATCATTTTAGTTTAAACATTGTTATTTTCTTTAAACAGATCAAAGCCAATGGTACTTTGATGAAAATGGTAGCTGCTGATTGGCTAAAATCTGATAAGCGGGAAGATGATCTTGCTGGGAGACCGGGGGGCATTGTTCAGGTATCTTCAGCATGGAGGAATTTATTCTTAACAAACTGATTTCCTCTTGATTTTCATTTCACAAACTCACAAGATGGATTTTGAATGTTGTAGAAATATGCTGAACAAGGTGGCAATGAGTTTTTCTTCATTGTGAACATACAGGTGAATTTATGTTCTTCATCTCAACTACTGTGAGGAGGCATTTAGATGTTTAATGAATCAAGAAGCTTTGATTTTTTTTTTATTTACTTCTATTAACTTCGATTCAGGTCCCAGGTTCAACCACATATAGTCTTGCTTTATATTACATGATGGAAACACCGATGGAAAATGTTCCCTTATTACGAAGCTTCGTGGAAGGAGATGATGCATATAGGAATTCAAGGTTTAAGCTTATCCCCTACATATCTAAGGTGAGTTTTATGTGCTTGCACTTTTTGATTTATGCCTAACTGGTGGTTTCTGCAGGCTATTTATCTTCTTCCCATGCATTAAAGTGTGATTTGTATGGTGAATGTAGGGATCTTGGATAGTGAAGCAAAGTGTTGGCAAGAAAGCATGTTTGGTGGGTCAAGCACTCGAAATAAATTACTTCCGTGGGAAGAATTACTTGGAGGTAAGAAAAAAACAGATAATTCTTGTGGAACACTGGCTATGGAAAGCCCATAAAGCATCACTAATACATGGCCATTATGGCAGTACAATGAACAACTAGGATTAAAAAGTAAATTTAAGAGTAAATTTTCACCTACAAAATGACAGTACTTCAAATACTTTTCATGATCAGTCTGATAATTTAGAAAATTCTGTATAATCAGCTATTATGCACAGGGCCAGCTCAACCCCTAGGCGATATAGTGGGGCCCCCAAGATAGTTTTGCATACTTGAATCGTCATTTTGCACACTTGAATCGTTGTTGCTTGTGCGTATTCTACAAGTTCTACTGCAATCGAAAATGGGGAGGATTTAGAGAGAGTGAGAGAGAGAGAGAGAGAGAGAGAGAGAGATAGAGAGGGAGAGAGGGAGAGAGAGAGAGAGAGAGAGAGAGAGAGAGAGAGAGAGAGAGAGTTTTTAAGCTTAAAGATTTCTTTGAGAGGAAGCAGCTTTTAGAATTAGACCCTTGCCAATCTCCATTAGATCCCATTCAGATGTCTTCGATCTCATCATCTCGTTATCATCACCGTCATCTCTAAATTCTAAACTCCTCACACCTCGCTGTCAAAAGTTTTAGAGAGAGAGAGAGAGAGAGAGAGAGAGAGAGAGAGAGAGAGAGAGAGAGAGAGCAAATTGCTATATTTTGTTCTTGAAAGGGGAGGGCCTTTCCTTTGGCCCAAGCCAATTTGAATTCTTGGGAGATCTAGAGGAATTTGTTGAATTTTGGGAAGGATGGTTGGATTGGAAAAGGGTTTTTCTTTTGGAGGAGCATATTTCTTTGAAAGTTCCTAAAATACAGCAATTGTTTTTTTTGCTCATTTCATTGCTATGTGGAGTAGTTCCATTTGATGACTTTTTTATTTGGTTTGTCTTCAAGAATGAAGTTTAGGAGCAAAAGATGAGGTCATTTATAATTAAGTTTCTTGAAATTTTGGAAATATAAGTGAATTCTAAAAATATTTTCAAGTATGGGAATATAGAATATTGTTAACTATTCCTGTTACAGTTGCTTTTGCAGAAAAAAAGTTTTTCAAAATTAAAATTGATAAAATCATACCTACGGTCAACTATTTCAAAAGAAAAATTAAATGAGTTAGCCATATTATTTATAGAAAAAGATATATTAGCAAAACTTGAATATAAAAGCCCGATTAAAAAAATTGCATCTCAAAAAGCTAGAAGAATTGTTTTTCAATAAAATATTGATTAAATAAAATATTAATTAATTTTTTTTAATAAAAAGTATAATTTAAAAGGGTCTCATTTGAAACTTTCGTTTAAGGCCTCCTTAGGGATTGAGCCACCCCTGATTATGCAAAAGTATTATTATGGAATGTGCCTAAAAAAAGTCTGATCCTTAAGTAACATAATCCTTTTCTCAGCTATGTTATACTTGTACTACGTAGAAAAGAACGAAACGCACTTCTGCAGGAGCAATTTTGGGCTACCAAATATATGAGGATATCTAGGATCCAAACTCTTAACTAGCCCTAGGGATGGCTAACGGGACGAATTGGGTTGATTCGTCCCGTTAGCTAACGAATCCATTACGAGACAGGTTGAACCCGTCTTGTAACGAATCCACGAGACGAATCAAGTAATCAGGGTAATGAATTGGGTCTCTGATCCGATTCGTTACCCGGATTCGCCGAGTAGGGGTGAGCATCGGTCGGTTCGGTTCGGTTTTTGCTAGTTTTTGCAAAACCGAACCGAACCGAATAGACTTAGTAACCGAACCGAACCGAATCAACTCAGTTCGGTTCGGTTTTTCGGTTTTTTCGGTTAGGTCAATATATTGCCATCATTTCTTACATTTTTTAACCACCATTATATTATCATCCTTTAATATTATAATCTCAAATATCCATTACCTAAATTAGAAATAAGAAAAAGATTCTAAGCTTATTGTGAATTGAAAATTTCATATTCTAAAACTTTTACACCGTATTTGAGCTCTTATATTAAAACTCATATAATTATTACTAACTTTTAATGATAAGAATGAAAAAAAAGAACTATATTAATATAAATATTATTCTCAATTGTGATGTTGTACTTAATATTGCTTTCACATATTCAACATAACAAAGACGGTATTACTGAAACTAATGAGATAAGCTTCCACCAATTTTTATTATGAACTATATGATTCACTAAATTGAATTTGAGTAGGTTAATATATAGGGTAAGAAATTCGGTTCGGTTCGGTCTATTCGGGTTTTAGAACACAAAACCGAAATTCGACCGAATTAGAGCGGTTCGGTTCGGTTCGGGTTCGGGTTTCGGTTTTTGGTCGGTTATTTCGGTTATAACCGAACTCTGCTCACCCCTATCGCCGAGACGGGTTGGACCCGTCTCGGATTTTATTATTATTTTATTTTTTAAAATTTCAAATTTACCACAATTGGGAATATTTTGAGCTGTTGAGGGCTAAAAAAATAAAAAAAAATAAAATAGGGGTCTAAAACTAATTTTCCCGTCTCACAAATATAATAATATAGGACTTAAAAAAAAGAAAAATAAAGAGGAGGGGTCGGGGAAAATTTTCCCCGACCCGATTCGTCCCGTTTACACGGGACGGGTCAACCCGTTTTGACCCGCCCCTAAACGGGGCGGGTGCGGGTTACCCGTAACCCGCCCTGTGCGACTCAAACGGGTCGCACAGGGCGGGGCGGGGCGGGTCGACCGGGTCGACCCATTGGCCATCCCTAACTAGCCCTGTAGTTAAGGTTTTGTGAATCGGTGGATCCATTAGAATCTATGTACTCTGAAAATTTTTGTTGCAAGTGTCGAGACCTATCGGATATGTGACAGCGCATCCAGTATCATTGTTGTTATGTACTATTTTGGAATTTGATGTGTGTCGGTGTCTGTGTTGGCATTTCCATATCCATGCTGCTTAGATTATAATCCATTAAGACGGTCCAGCTAAATTTTAATTTAGAGTTCTATTGGGATTCAAAATGATCCAAACTTTTCACTTGATTAGCATTCTAATGAGATAAATTCAGGGCTGTTAGATCTATTAGCATAATGGCATCTATCTAAATCATCCGCCTAAATTTTATTTCTATGAGTTCATCATTTTTAACTAAAAAATCAATGTGGCCAATAAAGAGTTAGGAGTGTCTAATTAAGAACTATTATTTTTTTCAAATTTCCTTCCCAAATTATTTGACATATCAAACTACTTGTTGATTCCATTTGCATTTACTATTTCTTTTCCCCATAACTTTGAAAGCTTCTCATAATGTCTATGGTTTGAACTTGAATTTAAGTTAGGCTACCATAACAAGCGAGGGACGGGGATTCTGAAACTGATCGCAGGATAACTCTATGATAGCTTCTCTGTTCCTTCTTAAGCATGAATCCTTAAATTTTCCACGCAGACAGTGGCTAACATGAATGATCTCTTCATGAAGCCCTCTTTGAATGTTGGAACTTCATGTTTTTATCATACTTACTATGTAGGAGTTGACTTTAAGATATGTGAATTTTCAGCTTGGCGTCGATATCGGTTCGTCAACAGTTGCTAGGGGGGTTGTGAGTCTTGTTCTTGGTTACTTGACTAATTTGGTGATAGAAATGGCATTCCTAATTCAGGTAAGCAGTGATTGTTCACTTCAGGTAGATAACTGTCTTCAGCTTCCAAAGTGCAAGGTTTGTATTCTTGATCTCCCTAACGAATTGAACCTTTTGCAGGGAAATACTGAAGAAGAGCTCCCAGAATTCCTCCTGGGGACATGTCGTCTGAACCATCTGGATGCTACGAAAGCAATCTCAACACCACAATGGTAACCTTAAGGTGTTTATATTCACCAATTTAGTCGATTTAGACTGTATACGGCATAAAGTGTGCGAATGTCTAATATATTCATTTTTTTGCAGAGTTATCTCTTGATACACTATTCTTTCGAAGTTTGAATTGGGGATATATGTATATTTTTCAGCAGAGGTTCTTTACTGATGTAAATATAGTGCCTTTTGATGAAATCCCATCATTCTTTGATTACACGAGGAAGAGAGAGAGAGAGCATTGATTGCTTTCACCTAGTGTTGTTGTAATATTGTTGTATCTCCATCCGAAAATAGTAAGCGTTGCTGATTGCAGCAATCAAAATCTGATTCAAGATGATGTAAACAGTGCAGGACTGAATTCAATCATAATATGCAAACTGTTGACTCCAAAGTGATGAAGAGATCTCCTTTCTCTGTGTATGTGTATCTGAATTGTAACATCCAAATGTCTATAAAGTTTTAAGCTGTTGATTTGGTGGGCAACACTTTTTTTAGCTGCATTGTATTTGATTTATGGGCGAGCACAATGAACTATCCGTGTGGCTGAGTGCCCTCAAAGGCCCGGTGCATTGAATCGATATGCAACATGCGTGAATTTTATGTGCTTCAAAGATTTCTAACCCCTTCTTCTAGTGGTTACAAGATAAAATTGTTGTTTAACTAACATAGAACAAAAATGATTAATTTCAATCCGCGTATGTTTTATGTCTCATAATGTGTAGATACAACTCATTACTTTTGCAAGTTAAATGTATGTTAGCCTCAATGCTTCTCACATATATTCTTTTATGATAGGAAAGAAAATATTATACAACAAATATACAGAGAGTTTTTCAAGCCTTATAATGAACTCTACCACCCACCAAATACAAGAAGAAGAGATTTACTCCATGAAGAAGAAATCTAAGTTGGATCCTTTGAAGAAGAAGAGCTCATATCTCAGATGAGAGAGTAAAGATTGACTTAGCAAAGTGCTATGGCTTCAAGTAATCCCCGAATTGAATTTTTATTGGTGAAATATAGTTCAATCAGAGTTTCACAAACTACAATTTTTGTATGATCAGATCATACCAAAAACTACAATTTTGTTGAAGTGCAAGAGGTGTTCAAACCTTGTCAAATTTTAACTTTTTTTTTTTTTCAGGAGTTGAGCCTCTTTGACAAAGCCATAATCTTCCCATGCAGAAGCAATGAGTAATTCAGTTTGAGAGTTTTGCTTGCTCATGATACTGATAGTTTTTTCCTACTCACCAAAGAATTTAACAGTTATCTCTTTAATGAAAATCGTTAACCTACCATTAATTTCTCAGTTAACTCACCAGCTTGCTGAGATTATCAATCTGATTTCCAAGAGCCATCACCTAAAAAGGTAGCATATTTCATTCAAGAAAAGAGAGAGGTGGGGTGTGGTTAACAGCCATTGATTACCTACATGTTAGGTTTAATTAGCTGGATGGAAGAATATATTAAAGCTTTCATATACTTAAAGTTTAAGCAATTCATCTGTCCCATCTCAAAACCCTACAAAATTTTTTTTTTCAACAACCAGCTTGTTTACAAGCTATCCATGTGAGTTGCTTTCATACTTTTAAACTCCTTTTCATACAACTAATTAAAAAAAAAATGATTGAGCATCAAATCATCATAGTATTGAGAGAACATATTACTTGCAGCATGAATGAAAGATAATACAAAATTTTTATTTATGATTATGAAATGTTGTCTCATGTTTAGGAATGGATTATTCAATGATTACAAGGAGAAAAACAATAATATTTCGTGCCTTTGCTTGCAAGAAAACACTTGAAAGAAAAAGAAGAGAAGGGGACATTGTAAAATCAAACCATTAATAGTTTTTTTTTGCCCCCTAGAAATCAATTAACTGCAAAAAGAATTCAATACATCAAGCTGAATATCAAACTAGACCTCCAAGCTAAAATATTTTTTTTTCCCACCCCTTTTCCTTCATCTAAACTTCCTATGTATTTCCCTTCAATTTTGCTCAGCTCCCCATCTAAAACCTAGACTCTTTTTTTTTCACTTTCCCCACTCTGTACAAAATAAGGGAACCTTAAAACCAAATGGAAAAAAAAAATAAAAATAAAAACAATAATAAGAAGAAGAAATTCCAATGAAAGCCAAAAGACACTAAAAATTATCACCATGTAACTCCCCTCCCTAACTCCACCTAACTCCTCACTCACTCAGTCCTCCTGATGTAAGCAAGAAGATCACAGTTCTTCGCCGCGGGGTACTCCGGCGACGGCATCCCGTCCACGGCCTTCTGCTGGCAGGCCTTGATCCTCATCTCCACCACCTTCTTGTGTGAATTCGAGTGCAGGCTCGGCACGTATGTCGGGCTGGCCGCGGGCCGGTACTCCGGAACAGGCGGCCTGACTTGTACCGGACCCCGCAGGCGTTGCAGAGGGTTTTGGGGCCCATGGGGCCGGCCCGCCACTGCGGGGTCTTCTGTATGCCGCAGTGCTGGCATTTCCTCACCCTCATCCCGTCATCGCCGCCGGCATCGCCGGCGGCGGCTCCCAATCCTAAGGTCTTCTTCTTCTTCTTCTTCATCGGGGGCGCCGGGCATGGCGACTCCCCGAAGCTGTCGCACTCAGGGAGGAGAGTCGGGAAGGCCGGCGGGCCCTCGGACGCCGGGGAGAGGATGGGGGCTGTGACGTGGGCCGGGGCCGGGGCGGCCCGGCGGGGGCGCTTGCTACGTGCCCGGGCCGGGGCCAGTGTCCTTGTGGGCCCCACTGGGGTCTCATTGTTGGTGGAGCTGGAGGCGGAGGAGGAGGAGGAGGAGCCTCCCTTCTCGCTGCTGCTGCTGAAATTGCTCAAATTGTTTGGCTCCTCAAGAACAGAGACTGGGCTGAAGGACTGAAACAGGAGTCCGTCCTTCGGGCCCGCCGCCACCGCCGCCGCGGCGATAATCTCGTTGGGGGTGGCGGGAAAATCAATGTCGAAATTCGAGTCATCGAGGAAATTTGTGATCCAGTCCTCGCAGATGTTGATGTCATCGCACTGTTCGTCCAAAGGAGGCAGAATGACTCAAGACATTAAAAATTTGAAAGACAATGTAATACATCATGATATGTTTCACACTACAAGTTGGTAAGATATGGAAATGTGCGTAATATGTAAAATGTGGGCACAGGCTACTTGTTAATCAATTGAGTGCAAATGGGAAAAAAGAGTAAAAAATAGTTGTTTTTTTTTTTTCGCAAGTGGCAAGAAAACATGTAAGTGAGAAATAGAGAGAAAATATGAGAAAAATAGAAAATTAAAATTTATGTAAGTAAATTTTTTAATATTTGATTATAATGTGAAAGTAGAAGTGATAAATATATTATATTTTCTGATATTATTTGCTTAGTAGCGTAAAAATAGAAGTGAAAAGTAGATCGTAAAATTAATCGTAAAATAGTATTAAATAAATATTAATTATATAATTTTTTATTATAATTAAACTGCAAGTAACACACGCCTGTGAACAAAATTGGAAGCAAGAATTTGATGTGACATTGGATGCTGTATTAAGAACAGCTAGCGTTGTGACTCATTCAAATAATTGCAACAAGAATTGATGGCTGTGACCAGTGATAGTGAAACTCTTGTTACATTATTTAATTAAAAAAATACAATAAATACATAAATGATGAAAAAAGAAAGAAAAAATTCTCTAAAAAAAATAGAAACTTACAATTTTGTTCTCCACAGAAGTGGCCGTAACTCGACTTCCTTCCCCATTTGTAGAGTGAAGCACCGCTGCGGCAGCAGGAGGGGGAGCAATCTGTTGACAGCCGTTGTCGCCGCCGCCGGCGGCACCGGCGGCCGCAGACTCCACGAAGAATTCATCATCATCAGTCGAGAAATCCAACAAATCCTCAATATTATCAAAAAGGCCCTCGCACATCATGTCAAGCTCTGCATCCACGTACCCATTCATCGCCATCTTTTTATAACTTGAAAAATCTAATTTCTGTTCCAACATAAAATTTAAAAAATATATAAGGATAATAAAAAGAAATTAGCTGACTATATGTTTATAGACGAAAGATATATCCAAATATTAACTAATCTTAGCCTCGAGGTAACCATGTGAAAATTAGTTGTCAATTTAAACCGAGTTACGTCGCGACGAAGAATCTAATTTTTGGTAACAAAATATTTTTCACGTACATTGGGCTTGGACTGCTGAGGGCCGAAGGAACGAATGTCTACAGAAAGGAAGAAAATCGTGTGACACGTGGAGGGTGTGATTGGGCGGGTTTGCTTTGCCACGTGAAACAGAGCGGGGAAATTAATCCTGACAACGATTGCGTCTTACTATTTGGGACATGGCTAGCCGGCGCATTTTAGCGGAGGGGCGTGCCCAGGTCAAAATGGACAAAATGAGAGGGGTGTTTATGTAAAACGTTTTTTTTTTCTCTTTTTCCGAAAAAAAGAGCTTGTTTTCTCTCTCTCTCTCTCTCTCTCTCTCTCTCTATTCCTTGTGCTTTCAAAAAATTGCTAAGAATAAAAGAAAATTGAAATAGGAAAAGAATTTTCTCCAGAGAGAAAAATTCAAACACAGACTTCTTCTAACTCCGTCGAAATAGACTTTGACACTGTGGTACAATGTCACTTCTAATTTCAGAAATCCAAAGAAGTTAAAATAGTAAGTTCATCTTCTTCCCCTAATTTCTTTAAAAAAAGTTATTCTTTTACGAAGGACATTCAAATTAAAAGAAGAAAAGAAACGAAAAGAAAAGAAAAGCTTAAATTTTTCTGATTTTCCTCTGGAAATGGCTAAGAATTCTTTAAACAAACAGATTCGAGAGAAAATGAATTTTTTTTGGGTGAAACAGAGAGATTATTCCAAGTGGGTAATTCAAATTTGATACTGACTCCAAAACCCCATCAAATCTGAAAGAAATTGTAGAGGAAAATTGAGATTGAGAGCGGGAGAGAGAAAGGGGGAAGAAATAAAATAAAAGCTTCCAACATTAAATTCCAAAACTGGCAGCCAAAAGAAGAGAACACAGAGAGCCAAGAGTTAGAGTAGTACCACTAATTTTATCTTCAAATTTCTGTCTCTCTCTCTAAACTAAATTTCCTGCAAAACTCCCGCTCAAATCCTCAGCACCAACTTCCCGATCATCCCAAAATCTCTGTACCCAAATCCTCAACTTAAGTGAGTGAGCCTTGAGCAAGAGAGTAAATAATAGAGAGAGAGAGACGGAGAAAAGAAAGAGAGGGGAATGGATGCGTGTTGATGAGAAAGAAAGAGGGTGGGCAAATGGGAAGGGCCTTAAAAAGGAGCTTGAGGCAAGGAGAGAGAGAGAAAAAAAAAAGAATAATAATAAGAAGGAAAAAAAAACAGAGAGTATTGTCGACAGAGACAGAGAGAGAATTGTTTGGGGAAATCCCAGCTGCTGCTGCTGCTGCTGGCTCTGTTCAATTTTGGTGAGGCTGCTCTGCCGCTGCAAACGGTAGGTGAAAACTCCTCCCTCCATGGCCAGCTGTAATCGAGAATCCTCACTGTCGTGACGTTGAAGTCTCACCTCCCTCTCTCTCTCTCTCTCTCTCTCTAACTCTAATGTTGCTGCGTGTGGGACCCCCACGCAGGCAGCACCACCGGTTTTTGCTTTGGCTTGTTGCCTCATGATTTCACAGTGGAGGAAGGTAAAGTTTCAGAAAAAAAAATATTTTCCTTTTCTCACTGACACAGAATTTCCTGCACACCACACACTGATCTTCTGCACCCTGAAAGGAATTTCAAGGTATAATATCTTCGGAAAAATATCGTCTCTCATGAGATTCGAACCGACATCAAAAACTTATTTTTATTTTTTTTCTTTTAAAAAAAAAAATTAAGAGAGGTGAAAGTCATCAAGATTAGGCACTTGTTCATACAAAGAGTGCGCATGGTGTGTGAGAGAGAGTCAATACAAGCAACACGTGTGTATTGTGACTTTGTAGAGCCCAATGTTTTTGTATCTAACAAGCAAGGATTGGGAGCTTGAGCACCACTAGAATAGAGCTGAAATTTCGGTCTTCGAGTGGAGTATAGGACTGATTGTAGGCAAAATTCCATAGAATCTTTGAGTGGGATGTAACCTTGTTGGACTAATTCCATTACGTATTGGATTAAGGTCGAGATAGACGCATGTCGGTCGAAAAACTATGGCCATATCGACATGATTTACGGAGCCATTAGTGGAGCTCTACCAAGTCCCAAATCCAAGGGGTGATGACTTTGTGCGTTTAATTTGGTGTGGTGTATGTAGACCTGTCAATGAGTTGGGTTCGGGACGGTACACGTTGTGTCAGACCCGGACCAGTTTACCCAAGAAGGTACCCGTCCCGTTTACCCGCGGGTCTAGAAGTTGAGTTTCCATACCCAGACCCGCTGTACCCTCGGGTCAAGACCCGTTTACCTGAACCTATACCAAAGGAAAAAAAACAATACCATAAACAAAAACAGTAACAAAAACACTTGAAGGGAGGGGAAAAACTTTTATAAAAAGAAAGAAAACATGTTTTAATATCAATAAACGATGAAATGCAACCATGTGCAAGAGGTGGAGGGAAATTTTTCGATGAAAACTTTAATAAAGAAAAATTTTAAAGTAAGGCCCCTTAATTTGTTTGGGGAAACACAACAATAGAATCATCCACTAATCAACCAACAATCTTTAACACTTAAAGTATAAAGTGATCATTTACTCATGAAGTCTGGAGCCTAGATCTATAGGGTTTTAATTTTATTAGTATTATTTATATTTATGTTTTGAAATGGGTAAATGGGTAATCGGGTCTGGTTCAAGTAAAATCAGACTCATCCCATTTAATAATCGGGAATACGGGTTTACGGGTAAACGGGTATATGGGTCCAGAGTAGCTCTTTTCATACCCGCTTAATCGGGTTGGGTCAGGGTCAGGTCCGAGTCTGGACCCGACCCATTGACAGACCTAGGTGTATGTTCATTCCTCACTCAGTAGAGTGGTAAATGAGTAAAGATATGTTACTTCCGTCCAGTGTATGTCATCATTTTTTGATCGACATGAAAATTAAGAAAGTTAAGTTAAATAAGAAAAACACACTGTTATTCTCAAACGGAGAGAGTAATTGTTTATTTTCGCCTTTATATATATTTTTGTCGGGTTAGTTTTGTATTATTTATGATAAGTCTTATATTATTTATAGTAATTGAATTCTAAATCCAAAAATAAAAACGATGCTTTTCCAAAAATGTAGAAGTCAATAATTCACGATTTAGAGAATACATATTCTCTGTCTTCTTCCAAACAAAAACAAAAAGACCTACTTTGGTGATATCCTCCCTTTTCTCGTATATTCCCCCCTCTGGTATCATGTTTCTCACATAATTTTGTCTCATGCTGAAATTTACAATTTCTCCTCTCTAGTATTCATTTGTTCTTATGAATTTTGGTCTTTAAAAAAAAAGACTTCATCTATGAGCAAAACCAAACCCAAAATATCATAAAAGAAAACAAAGACGAAAAGAGAAAATTAAATAAGTCTGGCTTAAATTTACATATTAAAATTCTATTATTTCCTTGTGGATTTAAATGACAGTTTTTGTATTCAAAGCCTTTGGTGGATCTCACAGTCAGAAATTTCGGATCTAATTGTTTTTGTGTTCTGTTTGTGTAAGCTTGTAATACGAGATTTTTCTGTTGATTTCTACGTTTGAAAAAGTCTATTACCAAACAATGAAAATATAGGAGATTTTCTGCACACTTGTGAAGGGGGCAAAAAAAAGTACAAGCACACTTTTTCTTTAAAAATTACCAACAAAAATCACATGAAGCTTCTTTTCTTTACAGGTAACTACGTCAGTGTAGATACCACATGGAGTTGATCAAGGCCTAACTCAATCCTTCGTCTCCTTCCCTAACTTCTCCCTCTTTTTCCTCCCAATTTAAAGAATGATGGGTTTCTGGCTGTTTGTTAGATATTTGACACTTTTGAACAGACCATTCAGCAGACTGGACGGCCAAATAATGTCAGAAGAACAACAGAACCTACTGTTATTATTTATTTATTTTTCTAATTAACTTAACCGTCTACCAGAGTCATCGACTACTTCTGGGAATCAAACTCCGGGCCTGGCCGGGGCCACATCGGGGAGAAGAAATATCCGTGAATCATGAAAATATCGTACTCTAACTGACTCAGGCCAATCGATTGGACAACCGAGAGGAACAGAACCCAATGTTTTTTGATCAGCTTTCTTGTCTCACATTGTGCTGACAATTATTTCTAGGTCTCATTGTCTCATAGCTCTTAAATCATTTTAAATATTTGTAAGACAGTACAAAATGCAGAGACAGACAGGGTATAAACAGTTATAATGCCAATTAATTCTAAACTATCATATCACCAACTAGGTAGTATTAATTTACTATAATTACCAACCAGATAGCATTTAATCAAATCAGCCACCTCTCTTTAAGAAATGTGACTGGTTTCTAGGAGAAGAAAATTTAAAAAAAAAAAAAATGATTTATTATTATTTAAGAATGAAGTGGAAAGGGAAAAGAATCGAAAGAGTAAAGTGACCGCACAACCGATGGTTGTTTGAGCTCCCCAAATCATTCGTTGGCCTCTCTCTCTCTCTCTCTCTCTCTCTCTCTCTCGTATTATTGTGGCAAATGGGTGTTTGTCTTGCATCCTGCTTTTAGAGAGGGCAAAAAAAGAAGAAGAAGAAGAAGAAGCTTGTGATCCAATGCAGACCATTAGACATAAGTGGCCCCACATTAGTCAGGGATTAAGACAAACAACAAAGTACTACTCAAAATGTAGGAAGGGGAGGGGAAGAGGAAGGGGGGTTGCAATCAATGGGATGTTGTGAGCAAATCCTTCTGATTTTATAGCCATTGAATGTGTTTTGAATCCTGTTTCCTGGTGTTCTTGGAGCTGAGAAATTCAAACCTGGAATTCTCTGCTCACAGAGATTCTAGCCTGTAATGTTAATTCGACAAGTAGAACCTGAGATCCTATA
Source organism: Agave tequilana (assembly GCA_038442645.1). Lineage (NCBI taxonomy): Eukaryota > Viridiplantae > Streptophyta > Magnoliopsida > Asparagales > Asparagaceae > Agave > Agave tequilana. The sequence goes on along the minus strand of JAVJIF010026837.1, from coordinate 5,983 downwards.
GGTTTTTCTTATTAATATAGATTGTAGCTTGGTGCAGACGAGATTTGTGTTTGTCTTTGATAAAGAAAATATGAGAGGAGAGAAATTTATGGAAGAAGAAAAATACTATCAAAGTTTATTGAATTTTTTATTGCAACATTTTTTCATACAATTTTCTCACACAAAATTGAATCCTCTTTTGCTATATATATATATATATTATATATATATATATTATATATATATATATATATATATATATATATACACAGAGATAGACTTGTATCCTTTCAAAAGATTTGATCCCGGATCCTTCCCACTCAAATTCAACCCTCCAACATTCGAATACAAGATCCACTCCGTTGAAGTTGATCTATACTATTTCAAGTATCTATAAACCAAAAATCAAGTGTTTTAAATACTTTTTGCCCATCCATCAAGTAGGGGAAAAACGGACGGCCTAAATAGTGAGTTGGTTAGTTTAACGGTGTAGAACATTTGAAATCTAACAAAAATTAGTTTATAGGGGTTTTTAAATGTTTAGATCATAATGAATGGCCGGATCGAGAATTTGTATGTCTAAAGACATAGATCTAACTAACTCACTACTTTCGGCCGTCCATTTTGCGTCGCTTGATGGATGGGCAAAAAGTATTTAAAACACTTGATTTTTAGTTTATAGATACTTGAAATAGTATAGATCAACTTCAACGGAGTGGATCTTGTATTCGAATGTTGGAGGGTTGATTTTGAGTGGAAGGATCCGGGATCAAATCCTTTTGAAAGGATACAAGTCTATATATATATATATATATATATATATATATATATATATGAGAAAAATGTATATCAGCCCGCGGGCTGAGAGTACTCTCTCAGCCTGCGGTGACGTGGCTCGAGTTGTCACCTCACTGACTTGCGGCCCGCTTTTAGGGAGAAGTTAAATTACCAAATACCCCTTATGATAACTTTTCCTTATTGTTTATTATTATTTTTTCCCCTTTTATTTTGCCGCTCTTTATAGGATATAAATTACTTTTCGCCTTATTTCTTTACCTCTTTTTTTGAAAGATGTAGTTTCTCCTTTTCAGCCTGGGATAAATTTTTTTTTGAAAATATAAAATCTTTTCAGATCAATGTTTTCAGCCTGCGATAAAATTCTACTTTATAGTTTAATTTTTTTTATATAATGTAGTCAGAGTCTTGGTCGCATTGTACATTTAAACTGCGACCTTAGTCAAAGTCTTTGGTCGCAGTGTACATGGTGAAATGCGACCAAGGTCGCAGTGTTGTTATTGATAAAGATAGCCAGCAACTGCAATCTAGGGTTGCATTACATGGACTGCGACTTTGGTCGCAGTACGTTAAGTAATTATTTTTTTTGAATATAATGTATTCAGAGTCTTTGGTCGCAATGTACATTTAAACTGCGACCTTAGCCAAAGTCTTTTTGTCGCAGTGTACATGGTTAAATGCGACCAAGGTCGCAGTGTTGTTATTGATAAAGATAGCCAGCAACTGCAATCTAGGGTTGCATTACATGGACTGCGACTTTGGTCGCAGTACGTTAGTAAGTGTTGTTTTATTAAGTGTTGTTTTTGGATTAAGTCATTTTTTGAATCTAAATGAAAAATGAAAAGTTGTCTGTTGTCTGATGCGACTTGGAGTCAGTCCGTGAGACGCGACCTGTCATAAAGATTTTATGAGATCTTTTAACGTCAAGTCTATGTTGACGAACCCCGCACCATTCGTTGTTTCCCGAAGCGGTTGTCTACGCGTCGGTTCTTCATTGGGTTTAGGCGTAATGTCTTTTATGCCAAACCGGCGCTGGCGGTTGGAGACGATTAATGCCGACGATTCTGATTAATGAACCATTAATTATGGTTATTATGGGCTGCCTATAAATAGGGCTCACCCTCTCCCTTTAACAGTCCATAATTAGACTGTTTTCTTTCGAGAGCAATTGCTCTGAGAATTTTCGTCTTCTTCAGAGTCTCTAACAGGGGCCTGCCTTCATGGATGAAGATGACCCTATTGACGAACTTTATCGATGTTCGTCCATAAGGGAAGAAGTCATAGACCTCATCGTCCACAAGGGAAGAAGTCATGGTCCTCGTCGTTCACAAGGGAAGAAGTCATGATCCCTGACGAGGAGTTAATCCTCACCGAGATCTGCTCTGACTTGATGCACCAGTCAAGCTTGCTGGTAACGGATGGTCAGAGTGGGTATGGCGGCGGGGGATGTGGTGGATATAGTGGGGGTAGCATACCTTGTGAGGTCTCACTCTCCCTCTCTTACCCCAGAAGTCACATCGAGGAAACTCCATGCTCACTGGATAATCTTCTGGTGAAGAGATGTTCATAAACGAAAGATTCTGCTGCCACCAGACCTCCAGGAGAAGATTGCTCTTAGTAGTCAACAAGGGCTCTTCTTGGCTCTTCTGATGTTTTGTCTTCTTGGCTACTTTGATGTTTAGTCTTCTTTGTAACACTCAATCTTATTGATTCTGCTGCCACCAAAGACCTGAAGAAGAAGATTTCTCTTAGTCAACAAGGGATTTTTTGATGTTTAATCTTCTTGGCTACTTTGATGTTTAGTCTTCTTTGTAACACTCATCTTATTGATTCTGCTGCCACCAGAGCTCAAGAAGAAGATTGCTCTTAGTCAACAAGGGATTTTTTTGATGTTTTAGTCTTCTTTTGTACTGCTGTATTTGTAACACTTCAATCTTATTGTATAAGAGATCGTTTTGTATCATTTGCACATTCCTGGAGATAAATGCCTGGACATAAATAAAAAGCATATTTGTTTTTTTTAATAAACTACGAACTTTTTCGCAGCCATGCATTGCAAAGAAAACAACTATGATCATAGATGACACTGCGACCAAGGTCGCATAAGATACATTGCAAACAGTAAGTACTGTGACCAGGGTCGACACTGCGACCAAAGACTGCGACTAAGCAACTGTTGCGGTGACGTGTCACATCGTCGCAGTGTTGTTGTTGATTAAGACTGAAAACCAGCAATAGCGACCAAGATTGGAGATTATTTTTTAAGACTGCGGCCATCAACTGCGACCAAAGTCGCAGTGTTGTTGTTGATTATTTATAAAGACCACCAACTGCGACCAAGGTCGCAGTGATGTTGTTGATTCGTAAAGACCAGCAACTGCAACCAAGGTCGCTTTGTATTTTATAAGACTAAACACCAACAACTGCGATCAAGGTCGCAGTTTATTTTATTAATATTAAGGTCAGAAACTGCGACCAAGGTAGCAGTGTTGTTGTTGAGTAAGACTAAAGTCCAGCAACTGCGACAGGGTCGCAGTGTATTTATTAAGTCTGCGTCCAGCAACTGCGACCAATGTCGCAACCTTTCATTTTAAAAATTTTTAAGGGTGAAGTAATATAATTATTAACTGCGACCAAGGTCACAGTGTTGTTAAGGATAAAGATGGTCGCAGTGTACATGGTTAAATGTGTCCAAGGTCGCAGTGTTGTTGTTGATAAAGATGGCCAACAACTGCAGTCTTAGGTCGCTTTACATGGACTGCGACATTGGTCGCAGTACGTTAAGTAAGTGTTTTCCTTTAGATTAACATGCATAGCGACAAGGTCGCCGTGTTATTGTTTTATTAAGTGTTGTTTTGGATTAAGTCATTTTTTGAATCTAAATGAAAAATGAAAAGTTATCTGTTGTCTGATGCGGTCAGAAACTGCGACCAAGGTAGCAGTGTTGTTGTTGATTAAGATTAAAGACCAGCAACTGCGACCTTGGTCGCATTGTATTTATTAAGTCTGCCTCCATGGTCGCAGTATTTCAACCGATACATAGTAGTAAAAATGTAATTCACACAAATAACTTTAGAAAACAGATTTATATATTTAAAAAGAAAAACTCCCATAAATAACTCAATTTGATTTATATATATTTAAAAAGAAAAACAAAATACAATTTTTTAACTTCTAATCGTCGTCATCACCATAGTAATCAGATTCGTCGTCAAGAGTCATGCTTTCGTCTTCTGTATCGCTTTCGTCTTCTGTCTCTTCCTCCTCTTCAGGTACAGTCTCATCGTCGCTTTCTTCCTCTTCATGTTTGTGTTTTGGTTCATCAATGAACTCCCAGAAAGGGTCGTCTGTATCAAGCTCAGATTCTGACCCATAGCGAGACATTGTTTCAGAACTAAACATAAAATCATCATTTGATGATTGGCTTCTTTCCGTGAAGACGGTGGTGATGGTGAAGACATTGTTTGAATGTATTGGCTTCTTTCCGGTGAAGAGGATGGTATGTTTTTAATCCTTTGCTCATGACCCTTTATATATTTTTAATCCCGGAATTCCAAAAGGTTTAAGCTCTCGGACCACGTGAATATCTCTCAAATATATTTTCTATCTTTTCCAAAAATTGTATACTTCCTAAGTGACTGTTCAGTTATCCAAAACAGTTTAAAAGTTAATACACTATAACTTTAAATTACTTTGAACTCCAAAACAGTACATTATTGCGACCAAAGTCGCATTGGGAACTGATAAATGATTAACTGCGACCATAAATTGCATCCGTAGTAGGATTGCGACTATGGTCGCAGTGTTTAAGAGCAGCAGTCGCAGTTTGGATATGTAATTAAAAGAGCTTATAAGTTAATATATTGAGAAAGAGACCTTACAAAAAAATAGAATTAAAAGCTTTTAAAAGAAGACAAAATATAATTGAATATCAGAAGATCAGGAAATCCTAATCCTCGTCATTATCACCATCATAAGCAGATTCATCGTCTTCATTCTTCTGCTCTTCCTCTTCATCACTTATTTCCTCATCATCTTGCTGGTTTTGAGGTTTTTTTGTTTCACCGATGAACTCCCAGAATGGATCGTCTCTATCAAGCTCTTCGTCTGACCCGTTGCTAGTGTAACACCCCGCTTCCGGAATACGTACTTAGTTGCGTATTCAGATTTCTCGACCGTATTTTTTGATTTACTTCCCGTATTTATTTTGTATTATGCGTGTTTACGTGATCGTTTTGTCTTGGATTGGATTCGTGGATTTGGAGTCAGCTCTGATCTGAACCGAAGGCCCGATCCCAGAGTATTGCTCGATTTGGTCATTCTGGTATTCTGATTTAACCGATGTCAGTTTTAAACATCATTTTCCAATATTCTGGATTTTATGTGAATTTCTGAAATTTTCCTGGATTAGTTGAAAATCTTCAAAACCGGCGTCGGCCAGTTTCGTTGACCGATTTCCGGATTTTTAATTTACAAACGGCTTGGAATTTCTAAAAGTGCCTTTAGACATTATTTCTTAAAATCATATTTTCTATCTAAATATATTTTCTGGGATTTATCAAATTTTATTGAAAACCCGGCCAATCCGGCATATACCGAGATTGACGGTTGACCTTATGATTTTTATCTTGAAAAGGAGATTGAATCTTTGAAAACCGATTTCACCATAAATCGTTTTATAATATTTATGATTTTTGTGAATTTTTGGGAAGCTTTCCGGATTACTTTTTTTTGGGCTTTTCCGGTATTTTCCCAAATACCGAGAGGATTGTTCCATATATTCCACTTTGTCTTTTTCCATTTTCTCTCTCCTTCCTCAAACGCGGATCTCACCTACCTGGGATTCCGCATTTATTGTGAAGATCCTCCCCATTCCGCATTTAATGCACTTCGGATCAAATCCCATCAATTATCATGACTTTCTCTCTCCTCTGTTGAAAACCAGCTTTTGGCTTTTCCCTAAACGCGGCTTAATCCATGCGTTTAAACCATTTTTGCCCAAACGCAGGTGAGGGCTGTGTTTTGTGTGGGTGAAACGCAAGTCTCACCTTTTGCTTCTTTTGTCTTATATGGAGTACAACATCATGATACATTCTTTTCTCTCTCTTCATTTAATACTTCTCTTCCAAACATCATTTCCAAGACACCCCACCCCCTCTCATCATCATTGTTGGTCAAGAGAGAGGGAAGGGCTGCGTTTCATGTAGGA
>JAVJIF010026836.1:0-54425 GCA_038442645.1 Agave tequilana | reverse complement strand
TGTAATACTCTTGTTTTGTAATACAAAATAAATAATAAATAAATAATAAATGAATGAATGAATGAATGAATAAAAAAATAATAATAATGAATAAATAATTATATCTATACATGTCTATGTCAAGTTTCGAACCTCGTTCCCTTATAACAAATCCTAATGCTTAAACCATGATGCCACATTGGCGTTTGGTTGAAGAGGAAAGCTAAATTATTTTAAATAACCCAAAGTCAAAGTTTAAAATTTGAATTTCTAACTAAAAGAACTCAAGAGATATTTCGGGATCTCTTATCTTAACCACCTAGATTTTATCCTAACCAACTTATCCCTAAAAATCCTAACCTAAAAGATTCTATCTCAATATATTACCGTAACTTTTATTCTTCTGTTTCCCTACGACAAAAAAAAAAGAAAGAAAAGAAGAAAGAGCGACAGTTTTAGATAGAAATCTTCTTTCGTCCTCATCCCTTCGCTATTCTGAAACTGATCGTGATCGTGACGGAAAGACCGCTTGGAGGTTGAGAAGCAGTTGGAGACCGAGGAGCAGACGAAGGAGAAATCTATCCAGATCTATCCAAGTAGGTTTTTAAACAATTTTATAAAGTTAAAATTTTATTTTAAAAACATCATGATTTAAATTTGTGCTTACCTAGATTAAGTTGTTAAACCAGGTTTAGTAATTTTTCATGATTTAGAATCCTCTCATATAATTTAAATTTCCCCTAAGATTTAAATAATTAAATGAATTATAATTTATGATATGTCATGCTTAAATTTTCCCTTGTAATAAACTTCAATCTTATCCAATATATATATATGCAAATAAAATAAATTGTATAAAGAAAAATATATATCCATAAAATATTTAAATTGCCATGCGTAGATTTATTTTCTAGGAATCATTAATGTAACACCCTTGCTTAATTAAAACCTAAATAATTAATGATTTATTATCCCAATTAGAAAAGAAAAAGAAAGGAATTGAATTAAATAGTTGCATCTTTAAATAATCCCTAATAACTAAATTTTCCTTCACAAAGAATTTTGGGTAATGTATCAAGGTGTTAATTATGGAAAAAAAATAAATTTGAAAGATTAAAATTTATCAATGTTTGCATATATGGATATTGGCATGTATTTATGATTATAAAAAAAAAAAAAATTATTTGAGAGCCACTGCTCTCGGCCAATGGCCGAGAGCAGTGCAGCAAATGGAATTCGATAGAGAAAAAAAAAAAAAAAAAAACTTCAAACTGAAATAAGACAGGGCCTGGCAGAGCCCAGGCCCAGTCCAAAAAAAAAAAATAAAGAGAAAAGAAAGAAACTGAGATGGGCCGCACTGGCTCAGGCCCAGTCTCAAGGGGAAAAAAAAAAGAATAGAGAAAGAATCAGAACTGGGCCTCACTGGCCCAGTTCCAAGAAAAACAGAAAAAAGAAAAAGAAAAAGGAAACAGGGCCTGGCCAATGGGCCAGGCCAGAAAACAAAAAAAAAAAAAGAAATATAGAGAGAAAAAAAACAGAACTGGGCCTGGCAATGGGCCAGGCCAGAACCAGAAAACAAAAGAAGAAAAACAGAGAAAAAAATGAAGCCCAATTCATTTTAAATCCGACCCAATTTAATTTCAGACCCGTTAAGTTTTGAAAAACAATTTTTTAACTAGATAAAAATTTGAAAAAAAAAATAAAATATGTATAAATATCTAGATAAGTCCTACCATCTACAGAAAAAGTTTGGAGTAAATTGCAGCTCATTTGGTGCTAAACCACTGCATTTAAAGATTGAAACCCGCTATTTTAATTTCAGACCCGTTAAGAAAATTATAAGTTTTAAACCATTTAAACCACATAAAATCAGTAAATAAAATCTGAAAATCACATAAACTTTATACTTCATTGTGAAACCTTATTTAAAGATCCGGATTGTTCACATTTGATTTAAAGTACTAAATAAATAGAATATTTCATGTAAAAGTTGATATATGAAAGTTCAATAATTTCTAATTCGAATATATATTAATGTAGATTTCTTCGATTGGTGCTTGGACGCGTGGTAGCCAGGTGAGTTTCTTTCACTCACTATATTATGTACATATGTCATTTTGTTTATTTTAGGATATTTATTGTTGCTATTATTGAATGGTTGATCTATTAAACTTATTGTCAAAATCCTAGAACTTAGAAATTTCTCAGAATATGTAAGATTCCAAATATCAATGTTGCATAATTAGATGTTTGTTTTTCTGAAATCTCTAATTTACTTTTGATTGAAATTTATTGAATACTCAATAGAAGTAGAAATTTTTATAATTGTGAAATTGTTAATTATTGAACATTATTCAAAAAGTAATTGAAATTATTAGAAATTGCAGAAAAGGAATGTGACACTGAATTCTTTATTATATATTGACTACATCATAGGAGGGATTATATGATATTGGATTATGAGAATATTGAAGGAAAAAAAAAGAAAAGAGATTATGTTACTATTGTCACTGGGTAAGACATTTTTCATTGTCACATACGTCATTGTTATTGTTATTGTTCATACCCAGCAACTTAAATGACATAATCATTGATAACTTATAACTGGGATGGGGAAATTGATAAAGGAGACGGTGTTGGTATTTTGGGTGGACTTAGGATATAGGTTGCGCAGCCGAAATACGGTTCCACTGCAGGGTTCCGGGGGATGACTGACATCCCGTATTGTTCACATTGTTATCGTTATTGACACATTGTTATTGATATTGATATTGACTACCTAGCGGTAGGACCTGGTTCAGTGCCAGGTGATTGGGCCGTAGTTCCGGGTATGTACGGAACCCCTAAAACACAAATTTCCGTCTCCAATTATCAATTTCAAACAATAAGACATTGAGAATAAACATACACAGACATATTGACAACTTTACCTCATCTGGATAAATTATAGTTTACAAATGGTTATGTGGTGTATATTACTGTACTTTAACATGATTCTGATATGCTAATTACTAGAAAGAAAAACTATGTTAGCTATGCATGTTGTCGTTAGATTTTACATGTTATTTTTATATTCCTCTCTTTTTATCATTTATTTAGGTCGCTATTGACGACCCTGAGTTGCTTACTCAGGTTCTGATCCAGAGACTCTGCAGGAGGGAGTATTTCGAGCACCTTGCTGATCTTCAGTAGACAGATCCTTCTTTTTCATATGTGAGAGACTTTTATTGTCGTATTTTCTATGATTTTGTTATGTTGTAATAAGTGAGACATCTGGTGACATTATGTATTTGGTTTCTTCTAGCTGGAATAACAATAAATCTTGTTTTATTTTGAATCAATGTACTGAGGCTTAACGTATTTGTTTTAAAAATACGTCGCCGGCTCTCGTCACGTACCCTTTATATGAGTATTATGATTGCGGGGCGTGACACCAACAGTATTGGAGCGGGTTCGTTGGCGGGTCGGTTCGGATCCGGATAGCGGAGCGGGTCCGGTTCGGGTAGCAGAGCAACCCATACCCTGAGACCCGATTCAAAAAGAACCAGGCCGGGTAGGGAACCTGAACCCGAACCCGAACCCGGCGCCTGCCGCCGCCAGCGGCGGCGCGCGCGCATGCCTGCATGTGCGGGCATAGTTCCCTCCTTTTCGCGCGCGAAAACTCCAAGTACCCAAAGGGCACGCCCTTTGTGTTGGCCCAGAGGCCTTCCTTTCTCTAGTTTTGATGATGATTAACTCATGTAGTTATATTTACTAATAATCTTGTGATTTTAGTTACAGATCATTAAACAAGATATTAGTTGGTGATTAGCTTCAACAAAGGAGTTTAGAAGCTTTTCATGGTGAATCCAGGGCCCAAGCATCAAGATCATACCTTGCCTAGCTCATGGATCACGGTGTTTGTGGATCGAGTCGCCTTGAAGATGAAGATCGTCAAGAAGACTTAGGTATCCATAATTTAGTGTGTTTTATATCCATTTGTAAAGCTTAGTATAGTTGATATGCTCAAGTGCACAACACACACAAGTTTTATGTTTGGATTTGGTTTTCATGAATAGTTGATCAAAACAAGTTTAATTGGTTTTTATGTATATTAGATGTGTTTCGATATACATACATGCTTCATATCTTAAACAAACTTATTTTGATTTGTCTATTCATGAGTTTTAGGAAAAATCAGATTTCCTATTGAGAAAAATCCAAGTTTGATAAACAAGTTTTGGTTTTTGGTAAAAATGATAAGACACAAAATGATTTCATATGCTTGATATTTGAGTTAAAATATTTATCACATGTTTATATATCAATGCAAAATGATAAAACTATTTTTGGGTATTTTTACAAAGACTTAAAAGATTTTTAAAAATATTTCTAACATGTTTTTCTGACCCAGACTGTGGCTGACAGGCCAGGTCGGTCGACCGCAACGGTCGACCGTACCAAGGGCCGGTCGACCCTTGCGGTCGACCGACGTGCACAACCTTGTGCACGTCTGGCTGACACATGGGCCGGTCGACCGCGCGGTCGACCGGAACTGAGAGCAGAGCTCTCTGTTGACTTGGGTCGACCGGGCGGTCGACCGGGTTTGCCAACGGTCATAATTATGACCGTTGGCGGTCGACCGGGCGGTCGACCGCCTAGCCTGTCAGGCTGCCACATCAGCCTAACGGCTAGTTTTCCTGTTTGGCCTATATAAAACCCATTCATTTGGGATTTTGGCTAAGTTTTTAAGAGCTATAATTTCTCTCTATTCTTGGTGTTTAAAAGAAGTTTTTCAAAAGAGTTTAAGTGCCAAAAAGTTCAATCTTATTTTGTTTTAAGTGTTTTGTTTATTTCAAAGAATTAGGTTTTGGGAAATAGTTTTTGATCTAAACTTCTATATCTATTTTGGTGTTTTCCCAAGAGAATTTCTTTGTTCAAAACACTTTGTTTTTTTCCACACTTGAGCTATCTTCTATCCTAATCTATTAGGATCTTTATTTTGTGGAAAAGAGGAAAGAGATTGTGTTTGTGGTCTTTGTAACCACTAGTTTGTAAACACCCTTGCTTTTGTTGTATCCCTCTTTGGTAGAGGTTGATCGGGTGATTGGTTTGCTCCCTCTTGGTGAGGTGGAGTTGGTTGTTTGTTTGCTCCCTCTAGTGAGAGGTGGAGTTGGTGGTTGTAACCCTCTTCGGTAGAGGTGTTGTGATTGTTTGGCTACGGGCCTACCCCTCGGTTGTGAGGCGGTGTTTGAGAGAGGAGTTCGGTACTCCCTTGTTGTAAAATCCTTCTCGGTGAAGGTTCCCTCGGTGGGAGTCCTCGTGGACAGATAGTGGATTGGAAATCCTTCACGGTGGTGAAGGCGGGGATGTAGAGCTAGGGGCTCGAATCTCGAAACATATCATTGTGTTTGCGTTTGATCATTATCTCTTTCACTCTCTCTCTCTTTACATTTGTGCATAGCATTATTCATATTGCCATATCATTCATTGCTTGTGTTGCCTTGCATATTTCATATTGCTATATCATTTACATGCTTGGTTTGCTTGTGTATGTCTCACTTGTACTTACCACAAGAGCTTCATATAGCACCTCAACCCATATCCAGGGGAATCAAGAGGAGTTAGTCCAGAGCCCTTCATGGGAAATTCGGCTACACTTTGTGTGTTGTACTAAGTGTGTTGCAAATTAGTTTTAAGCTTGCTTCCGCATTTAGCGCATTTATCATTATAGATTAGCACTTACACCTATTCACACCCCCCTCTAGTGTTTTTTTCAATTGGTATCAGAGCCTACGCTCCTGATACTTAGGTTTAACAACCTAGGAGTGAGATCCTTATGTTTTCCATTATGTTTGCAAAGGGGGAAAACTTACAAATAAAAAGTTTGAGGAGCTAAATTACAAGTATTCTTAAAAAGATTACAAGTAGATCTCCTCAGAGATTCTGGAGAAGTGTGCCGATAGGAGTCTGGTCAGCGCGCGACCACTTTGTCCCTTTGACGATGCGAGCGATGAGATTCCCTTCTCGCCTGGTTCCGGGAATCAGAGAATAGAGGATTGGTAGAACCCTCTGACTACTTCTCAAAACCACTTCTGTGAGGAATTCCTTCTCGCCTGGTTCCGGAGATTCCTTGAGGAAAAGAGGTTGTTAGGGTATCACCACCCTGAAAAGAGAAGTATTTCTCTTGGAAGGTCTCTGAATTAGAGAACGCACGATGCGTTATGAAGAAGTCTCTGCTTGTGGAGTCCTCTCTCTCCTGTGCCCTGCGATTCCCCTCCCTTGTGCCCCTGATGGGCTATTTATAGGGAAAGTAAGGGTATAATCGTCCCCTTTGAAGATATAGAAACAGATTGAACCGAATCTGTTTGAATCTGGAAAGTAGCCTTGCTGCGAGGCTATAATAGCTTCTGCGGAGCTAGAAAATGGCAAGTCGGTTGATCTTTCCGATGTGTTATGATCCTTTCCATATTGTTAGGAGATTCTCCTTGATCCACTTACTCGTTTCAAGAGAGTCAAGAGATTGTGGCAATCACCTGCCATATTTGGATCCTGATTGGATTTGATTAGATTGAATCCGATCTTATCAGGAGTTTTGATTAGTCAAAGGTTGACTATAGCAGGCTGATGGCGGAGCTGCCCGCTTTGAAGCTCATAGCGGAGCTAGAGGCAATTCCTGACGAAGTCCGAAAAGAGGCTTTTCGGCGAAGCTGTCAGTTAGCTTCCTGGCGATGCTCTGGATGATGCTAGCCTCTCAAACGAGGCTATCTCCTTGGGCTAATGTAATGCTAAATGCTAGCATTTTAGACCTGCTGAGGTCTGTTTAGAAACAATCCGGGTTCACTGTTCTGCTTGCTGGATCAGTGGGGTCCGAGCTGCTTTCTTGTCCCTTAGAGGTGGGTGGAAACTGGTCTTCAGCTTGTCTGTCACTTGTCTTTTGTAAATGTCAACAAGTTTAGACATCGTTCGGACCAATGAGAATCTTGTCTTTTTTAAGTGTCAACAAGACCCCCTTCAAAGTTTTCGAAAGTCTGCAATAGCCCAGACTTCGAAACACTTTGAACTGCTGTGATGGTGATGTGGAGTATGAACATCGCCTTGATGGTTGAGTTCAGCTTCGCCTTCAATCCTGCTTTGGGATGGATCCGCCGAAGAGTTTGCACTGGTTCGCGAATAGCTTCGCGTCGGGGTAGCTCCGCATCTGGGCTTTCAAGAAATAAGTTCGCTTTGGAACTCCTGTTGCTTTTCAAAGCCAACTGCCGTGGGGCGGTTACGAGGAGGATCATTCCTTCTTTCGCGCCAATCGAGAGAGATGTTCTCCGATTTGCACGTTTCCAAGGGAGGATATTCCCTTTATTCAAGGCGCCATAAGTACCTTTTATGAGGGAGACGTTTTCTTCCCTTGTACGGTTCCAATGGGAACCGTCCCTGTCATCAAGGCGCAATCAATGCCTTAAGTGCGCTCGTGCTTCCATGCTTGAGGTGGTTGCGCTCAGGCCATGGGGCCTATAAATAGGACACTTGAGGTCTTCTGAAGAGAAGTGCCTTGCCTTTCTTCTTCCCTTCTCTTGGTTGTGAGAGATACTCAGATCTCAGAATTAGTGGGAAAGCCCACCCTGGTTGTCTAACCGGCCAAGGACCAGTAAGTCTTGATCATTCAAAGACTTCACCGCTTTTTAGGGAACTCATCTCCCTTGATTTAGCTTTGGCAGCTCGCTTCAGAGATTAGCTTCCCTTGTTCTTCATCTTGCAATTGGCTGTTGCAGAGAAGGATCTCATCACGGCTTTCTGCGAAACCATCATCTTGATTTGATCAGAAAGACCATTGCTTGTTAAGTCCGCTGCGCAGGCAGGACTTGGGACTTGGCTTCTTCAATAGTTGAGCCAGTCTTGCCATTGGCGAGGTTGAGACTGTTCTTCACAAGATCAGTCTGACTTTGCCGTATAGGCGAGGCTAGGACTTGGCGTTTGCTGAGCCAGCCCATGGTTGCTGTGCAGGTGGAACTTGTCCTCTGCTGAAGTCGGATTGCTTTGCCGCTGAAGAATCTGACTTAATATTTTTGCAGCTCTTTCTGTGCTTAACTGCTAACTTGCTTCAATTTGCCTTGCAGCGAGCTATGCTTGCCAGTCTGGTGACTTGATGGAAGAAGCCATAAAATTGCCTTATGCTTCCCCGGTTGAAGCTTTACTTTTAAGCAGGAGGAACAATTCGGGGCAGCGGATGCGCGTCCCAGGGGCTGTTGGCAGCCTCTTATCCGAGATGATTCGATCTGAGGTGAGGCTGGCTGCCGACTTTCAACTTTGGTGGCCTTCGTCAGGGACGATCCACTTCATGGGAGTGGGCCTCACACCCGTCAGATCACTAGCATCAAAACTAGTTCCCATTATAGGTGATCTGACGTGTTGGCGGCGATAAGCTTTTATTGCCAGGCTTCAAAAAAAATGGCCTGGTAAGATCTGCCATTTTGTGGAGAAAAATGACCGTGTCCTTGTGGCACCATCTGCTCATGTGCGAAGGATTACGGCCTTGTGCAGGAGGAAGGTCTTTCCTGTCCCGTTGATCTGGCTTGGTAGCAGATAAAACCGCTTGTATGCCTCAAAAGATCTTTGTTGGGCAACTGAGTGTGTTGTATGAAACACAACTTCGATGTAATATCAATGTACCCTTGCTTTTGAATCAATGAAAGTTCATTGTCTGATCATCTGATTTGCTTGCTTTCACTGAGAGTCTGGCCATAGCTGGGCTGAACTGTATGCAGAGTTAAGGACATTGTCCTTTCTTCGAATGATCTTCGCGAGACCGGCATGTCCCGCAAACAGCAGCCTCTTTGGCGGGCTAAGGTAGACCTCCTGGCGAAGTCTTTGAAGGTTTGTGCGAAGCCCGCACTTTGCTCCTGCGCGGAGTTAACCCTTTAGTGGGGTTGAACCGTCGCATTTTGGGAAAAGCGCCTTAGGCGCTTTGGGCACTGTTTCGAATTAATTCGAAACGGCGGCATGTGCCCTTTTTCGAGGCCTTGATTTAGGCGCTGATTGGCCTATAAAAGCCCGATTGGGCTGAATATGGGAAGATCTCCCTTTATTTTTAGAGAACTTTCTATCTCTTCCTCTTCTTCTTCCTCCTTTGCTTCAGAGTACTTTGAGCACTCTTGCATTCCTTCAATGGCGCCCAAGAGACGAGCGGGAAAGGAAGCAGCGACTTCTGCAGCGGAGGGTCCTCCTCCTCCGTTCATTGAGCGACCAATCGCTGGTAAGAGACTCTCCAATTTGATTAGAGAGTGGTCTTCATCCTTTGGAGTCGATACTCGGCTATTAGGACGATCGAATATGATCTGTCCTTATCAGGGAACTCGTTTCCCTTAACTTCCCTATTTTACTTGCATCAGGGAAGTAAGAACTGAACAGTTCTCCCCTTGGGCTTCCATAGGAAACCATTGCTTGGGGCAGTCTTCATCCTGTTGAGGAACAGGATATGGGTCGTGTGCCTTCAGTCGTGGCCACGAAGGACGACTGTTGGTCATGAAGTCCTTTCGATGACGTCAGCCCTTAGGGCTATGCCAGTTCCTGCAAAGATGCAGTCTTATCTGTGAAGCGAAGCTTTTTATCAAAGCTATTATCCCGCTGTTCCTGCTTACTGGGCGAGGCTATGCCTTAGCGAATTTTTATGTCTTCGCGTCCATTTGATTGGTGAACTAATCATAGTTCATTTTTTTTTTTTTTTTTTGTTTTTGCAGTACATTACGCCTCCGGCCTTCAGAACAGTCTACTTGGCGTAACCAGTCGAGCAGGGAGCATCAGCTTGCAGTTCATCGGGCAGGCTTCCTTGTTCAGTGAGCCGAGCCCGCTTGTACGGGATACGCTCATTCAGAGCGGTGGCCCGCAGGCCATGCGGAGCATCTTGACTACGGCTTCGTTTGAAGATATTGACCGTCAGGCTTACAAAAAGCCTGACTTCATGTTCGGGGATGCTGCACCTGATCCCGATCGCCAGCTGCAGGCCGGTGAAGGCCAGTGGATCTTCCAGTTGGATGGCGAGAGATTCTATCTCCCGTCTAGTAAGCGGCATTTCGCTTTGTCTTCTTTCGCGAGCGTGACTTGGGCTCGGAAGATGGCGTGGGGCGTGAGCCTAAATGCCGAGTCTATAAGTGTCGGGAGGTTGACTTTCCAGACCGGCTATTCGAGGGCGGGCCCTCCTCGTAGCATAATAGGGCTATACCCTGGGAAGGTGTCGCGGGACATTCCAGTAGGAGAGAATCCAGCTGCGGCGCCGACCTTCGGCACTCAGTTCTGCGAAGCTG
This sequence comes from Agave tequilana, assembly GCA_038442645.1. Taxonomy (NCBI): domain Eukaryota; kingdom Viridiplantae; phylum Streptophyta; class Magnoliopsida; order Asparagales; family Asparagaceae; genus Agave; species Agave tequilana. Next base: position 44,172 of record JAVJIF010026836.1, on the reverse strand, counting down.
ACGGGAACTACCCCGCCACAGATTTCAGAGCTCCTGGTTGGGTCCACCCTCCTAGGTCATGGTGGGCGGAGTTGACCAATTATATCCTCAATCATTTCGAGGGGGAATTAGAGAGGTTGAACCTCTATGAGGCCGTCAGGGCGACCTGCTACGGCATTGAGATGAAGGTGGCGTGCTTCTACGCCATCCTTGAGTTGTACTGCCCAGCCTCGGGGACTTTCTTCACCCCGGTTGGTGAATTGGGCATGGCCCTGCATGAGATGCGAGAGATCTCTGCTTTGCCCTTCGGGTCTCTTCCATATGAAGAGTATTTTCCGTGTGAGGCGGAGCTGGCTCTCTTGGAGAAGCAAGAGCCTGCTTTGCTTGAGACATATCGGGAATTGATGTGCCACCTGCACATTTGTTCCAGCATCCACACTGGTGGTAAGGGTAGCTCGAAGAGCTTAAAGAGCTGGGGGAACTACTTGTTCCCGGATATGACTAGTGCGCCCGAGGCAGCTCATTGCGGAGTTGTCGAAGAAGACATCTTGGCAAGGATGGAGGTGCATGCTGAAAGGACATCGTCGTGACAGAAGATGATGGTCCTTTCGAGAAGGGTGATGTTCTTCGGAGCTTTCACCATCAGGCCCGTTGGCCTATGTCTCGCAAGGCGTTGCTGGCTGGCTTCTTGACCATCTGGTTAAAGAAGTGTGTCGTGCCTTCTTCTTCGGGTGACATTGTTCACCCGAATGTGCTGCTGCCTGCCGTTCGCTTGGTCCATGGCCACCGTCTGGGTCTTCTCCCGGCCATGGTGTGTTGTATTCAGAGGGGCCTTCGTGTTCTGACGGAGGCTTTCTGCAGGCCGATGGCGTCAAGGCGGGGGGAGGGTGCCGTCCTGCCTTGTGACGGACCCAATCCTAGGGTAGGTTTACCGTACACCTACTTGATGGCGTGGTTCGCCTTGCACTGCCCTACTTTAATTGGAGCTGGGGAGGACCCTCCGCCGGGTGTTCAAACGGCGCTTCTCCGTCGTTTTGAAGGCTGTTTGTGGCAGAAAACTTATGTGGCCGAGGCCCGTAAGTTAGTGCGTCGTTATGACGCTTACAGCCTGTTCCGCTGTTTTCCTCGCCTGCGGGGTGCAGGATATAACGAGGAATTCCATGATGTGGAATCAGGTCGGTCCCCCATGAGTCGGGGTGTTTTCGAGTGGCTGGTCTGTATCCGGCCCTCGCATCTGCTGTACCGGAGTGGGGATATCTGCTACATGGAGCCCTACATCCCGAGCCGATTTGCCCGCCAATTTGGGTATGACCAGTTGTATGTGGGCAACCCCAATCCGGACCTGGCTTTCATGGGGAGCCTCATTGATGGGGCTCGTGCTTGGCGGTTCTTTACCGCGGATGACACTGGAGCGTGGCTACGCACGCCGCTGAGGGATCCCGGCCTTTGGACGACCCTGTGTTTCTGCCAATGGTATGCGGCTTCGAACTCTACGCCTGCTAGGTTTAACGTCAACCGTTCGGGTGTGAGGTTAATTTCTCATCGGATGAGGCAGAAGGCTTCTGATAAGATGGAGGGCAAACGAGTCCGTGTTCCTGGCATAGAGGAGTTTATCGCTATAGATGACAGCGAGGCTTCTGATGCGGGGAGCCCTCGCTTTGAGGCAGAGACAAGGGCTGATGCCCACGAAGCTGGTGCTCGTGAAGCCGGGTCTGGTGTAGTGGGAGCAGGTCCCCCACAGCATGTGGAAGAAGTGGAGGAAGAGGACTCTGAGGTCCACTTCAAAAGGAAGCGTGGGAGTGGATCCCGTAGGAAGTCGTCGGCGAAGAGGCCCCGTCGCCAGACTCCTACCATCGTGGTAGAGGGTGAGCCCTCTGCTGCGCCTCCTTCTGCTGCTCCATTAGTGGCTGAGCCGTCGGTTGCTGAACCGACTACTGGTAAGATTGGCCTCCATATAATATGCCTTCAGCGCACTTAAATAACTCATCATTTGCTTTTTGTCGCAGGAGCTGAGGCAATTGGAGAGCAAGGGGAGCACTACGATCCCCTGTTCACTTATGGAAGTGCAGCTGGTTCCTTTGCTCGCTCGGAGGAGTCTGGAGGTGATGCGGCTGATATTGGCCCTTCGGGCGCTGGGACTTCTAAAGGAAGTCCTATGGCATCCAGCTCTGCCGGGTGGTCTGCGGAGGAATCGGCGAGTGGGCCAGCTATCCGCGTTGAGTCTGGTAAGAACTTTCCGATGGGACCCTTGGATTCTGATGCGGCTGACGAGGTGACATCAGCCTTCGGTAAGACTAAGATCTCTTGGTCCTCGCCTATTTGTTGCGTCCCCCTTTTTGACCTTGGTTTTGTTGCAGGTATTCGTCCCCAAGGTGCATCAGCTTCGAAAGAAGCGGAGGGTTTTCCTGAAGGGTCAAAGGGCGATATGAGCGCTTCGACCGGGGCAGACGCAGCTGTGTTAGACGCGCTGTATGGCGACCTGCCTTTTTATCAGCCCAAATCAGCGGAGGCCCTGAGGTTGAAGAGGCGGCAGTCCCAGAGGTACCCCCACTTCCAGTCATATCAACGAGTGGGGTGCAGACTGTCTTGCCGAATACGGCATTGCGGGTGATTGTGAGCCCTACCTCCCCGACGCTGGTAGTTGAGCCTGCTGCTCAGGAGGTGGTCGCCAGTCCTACCTCCGCGGTGGCTGGCGTGCTGGTGTCGCTGAGGACTCCGCCGAGGTCACCTTTGGCTTGCCCTGCTGCTGTCGATGTTCCCGCTTCTTCTTCCGCGGTGGTGTCGACTAGGTTGGTAGATTGCTCCGAGGTTGTCTCAAGGGTTGATGAAGCTGAGAATGACTTATCGGTAATCTGGTCGACAGCTTCTATAATAGTTTGGAGCAGACTATCGGTCTAGTCTTGAAGGGCTCGCCTGTGCCATTTTCGAAGCTGAAGATGGTTCTCTCCCGTGGCATTGAGTGTATTCGGGACTTTGAGGGGTACCATCAAGCTACTGCTCTGGAGCTCCAGGTAGATGACCTTGAGAAGGACGTGGAGGAATGGCGCCATTTCTATCGTTCCGACGCAGCGTCTTTGGCTGATGAACGGCTCGCACGTCTTGTCGCCCAGAAGCGCGAGGCTCAGCTCGCTGCCCAAGAGGCTGTTGAGGCTATCTCCTCTGACTTGAGATCCTTGGAGGCAGAGGAAGCAGAGGTTGGGAGTGCAATTGATGCTTCCAACAGTGCTCTTTTTGACGCTGAAGATAAGATCAAGAGGGCTGAAGAGATGATCCGAAAGGCAAATCTCCTCTTGTCGAAGGCTACACAGATGCGTCATGAAGAGTCTGCGCGGCTTAAGCAGCTCAGGGCTCGAAGTGAGGAACTGGCGGAGCGGAAGTCATCACAGAGGGCGACTTTGGCGGAGACCGAGGCTCGTCTGACTCAGGCGGTGGACTTCGATGAGGCAGAGCTAAGATCACAGGCGCTGGCCCAGGCTGAAGATGACAGGAGGACGCGGCTAGCTTCGCTCGGAGATCGGATCCGATCTTATCATGTACGCCTATAGGCTCCTCCATGTATCCCATCCTTTTGGATTTAATAGAAAATTTTTCTTTTGTCGTCTGTTGTTTAGATAATGAGACATGACTGTCTGTTGGTTCAGAGGTTGCAGTAACATAACCGAATGGGACGTTGCCAGTCTCGAGGTTAGCCCTTTGCGGGGCTTGAAAGGAAGGGAGATACTTGCCTTTTGTAAATGTCAGCAAGCATCAAGATTGAGACTTAGCTGTCAGCTGGTTCAGGGGTTGCAGTGACATGACCAATTTGAGACGCCACTAAGCTCAATGGTAGATGAAACTTGGCTATCTGCCAGTTCAGAGGTCGCAATGACGTAACTGGTTGAGAAGCCACCAAGCTGCAATCAATAGGTGATACTCGTTTTGTAAATGTCAACGAGTATCGAGACCTGTCTTTTGTAAATGTCAACAGGGCTCGGGATCGAGACTTAGCTGTCTGCTGGTTCAGAGGTCGCAATGACATAACCAATTTGAGACGCCACTAAGCTCAATGGTAGATGAAACTTGGCTATCTGCCAGTTCAGAGGTCGCAATGACGTAACTGGTTGAGAAGCCACCAAGCTGCAATCAATAGGTGATACTCGTCTTTTGTAAATGTCAACGAGTATCGAGACCTGTCTTTTGTAACTGTCAACAGGGCTCGGGATCGAGACTTAGCTGTCTGCTGGTTCAGAGGTCGCAATGACATAACCAATTGAGACGCCACTAAGCTCAATGTGTAGATGAAACTTGGCTATCTGCCAGTTCAGAGGTCGCAATGACGTAACTGGTTGAGAAGCTACCAAGCTGCAATCAATAGGTGATACTCGTCTTTTGTAAATGTCAACGAGTATCGAGACCTGTCTTTTGTAACTGTCAACAGGGCTCGGGATCGAGACTTAGCTGTCTGCTGGTTCAGAGGTCGCAATGACATAACCAATTTGAGACGCCACTAAGCTCAATGGTAGATGAAACTTGGCTATCTGCCAGTTCAGAGGTCGCAATGACGTAACTGGTTGAGAAGCCACCAAGCTGCAATCAATAGGTGATACTCGTCTTTTGTAAATGTCAACGAGTATCGAGACCTGTCTTTTGTAACTGTCAACAGGGCTCGGGATCGAGACTTAGCTGTCTGCTGGTTCAGAGGTCGCAATGACATAACCAATTTGAGACGCCACTAAGCTCGATGGTAGATGAAACTTGGCTATCTGCCAGTTCAGAGGTCGCAATGACGTAACTGGTTGAGAAGCCACCAAGCTGCAATCAATAGGTGATACTCGTCTTTTGTAAATGTCAACGAGTATCGAGACCTGTCTTTTGTAACTGTCAACAGGGCTCGGGATCGAGACTTAGCTGTCTGCTGGTTCAGAGGTCGCAATGACATAACCAATTTGAGACGCCACTAAGCTCAATGGTAGATGAAACTTGGCTATCTGCCAGTTCAGAGGTCGCAATGACGTAACTGGTTGAGAAGCCACCAAGCTGCAATCAATAGGTGATACTCGTCTTTTGTAAATGTCAACGAGTATCGAGACCTGTCTTTTGTAACTGTCAACAGGGCTCGGATCGAGACTTAGCTGTCTGCTGGTTCAGAGGTCGCAATGACATAACCAATTTGAGACGCCACTAAGCTCGATGGTAGATGAAACTTGGCTATCTGCCAGTTCAGAGGTCGCAATGACGTAACTGGTTGAGAAGCCACCAAGCTGCAATCAATAGGTGATACTCGTCTTTTGTAAATGTCAACGAGTATCGAGACCTGTCTTTTGTAACTGTCAACAGGGCTCGGGATCGAGACTTAGCTGTCTGCTGGTTCAGAGGTCGCAATGACATAACCAATTTGAGACGCCACTAAGCTCGATGGTAGATGAAACTTGGCTATCTGCCAGTTCAGAGGTCGCAATGACGTAACTGGTTGAGAAGCCACCAAGCTGCAATCAATAGGTGATACTCGTCTTTTGTAAATGTCAACGAGTATCGAGACCTGTCTTTGTAACTGTCAACAGGGCTCAGGATCGAGACTTAGCTGTCTGCTGGTTCAGAGGTCGCAATGACATAACCAAATGGGACGTCACTAAGCTCAATGGTAGATGAAACTTGGCTATCTGCCAGTTCAGAGGTCGCAATGACATAACTGGTTGAGAAGCCACCAAGCTTCATGATAGGTGAAGAGGTCTCGTTTGCACGAGGGAACCACTGTCATAGGTTTAATGTTAACATAACAGTGGGATATATGTGGTCCTACCATTCTATGGATGAGAATTGGTAAGTGACTTTGGAGATCTCGTTCTCACGAGGAGAAATGAGGGGACTGCTGTCATAGGTTTAATGTTAACGTAACAGCGGAGTATATGTGGTCCTACCATTCTATGGATGAGAATTGGTAGGTGATTTTGGAGAGGGAATCAAGTGGGAGCAGGTCCCTTGGGATTTTAAGCAAACCCCCAGCTACCAGCAGGTTTGATATGCTTGGAGAAAGGGAGAGGCTCTCTTTGTGCGCATTCCGGACGCGCGGGTCTCGATCAGAGGTGTAATATTAACATGATCGAGAGCAAGATCCTTGATTAAGGATAGTATTTCTTTAAGATTTGCCATTGATTGGCATCATGAGGAGGTCGCCGTCTGCAGTCGTAAGGCGGTATGCTCCGTTTGAATAGACCGTCTCTATCACAAACGGTCCTTCCCATTTAGGCTGAAATTTGCCTTTGGTCTTGTGCGTCATGATCATCGGTCGTCTGACAGCTAAGACCAGGTCTCCTTTCTGGAAGACTCTTTGCTTGACCTTTTTATTGAAGGCTTTTGACATCCGAGCCTGATATAGCTCGATGTGTTGCTGAGCTTGTAGCCGCTTCTCGTCTAGGGCTTCGAGCTCTTGAAGACGCAGGCGATCATTGTCTTCTGATGTCATCTTAGTAGTCAAGGCTACCCGTAATGATGGCACCTGGATTTCCAATGGGATGACCGCTTCGCACCCATATACCAGGGAGAAAGGCGTATTGCCTGTCGGTGTCCGAACCGTAGTCCGGTAGGCCCAAAGGCATTCACCGAGCTTTTCGTCCCAATCTCGCTTGTTCGAGGAGACAAACTTCTTGAGCAGCTTGATGATTGTCTTGTTAAATGCCTTTGCCAAGCCGTTGGCGGCAGGATTGTAGGCGGTTGAAGCCACATTCTGAATTCGGTATTTATCGCAGAACCGATAGAATCCCTGGCTTATGAATTGAGGACCATTGTCGTGGATGATCCGCCTGGGAACACCAAATCGATGGATGACGTGGTGTTTGATGAAGCTAACCAGATTGGAGGTTTTGACTTCGGCCAACGGTATGGCCTCTGCCCATTTTGAGAAGTAATCGGTTATTGCCAGGATAAACCGGTGACCTCTTGCCGAAGAGGGACTGATTGGCCCTACGACATCAATTCCCCACGCTTCAAATGGCCATGAAGCAGTAGTAGGGTGGAGCAATTCCGAAGGTTGGTGTATGAAGTCTGCATGGACCTGGCACGCCTTACACCTTCGTGCATATTGGGTGGCATCGACCATCATGGTCGGCCAGTAGTACCCAAGTCTGTGCAACCTGTCTTTAAGCTTTGGACCCGGCTGGTGAGCTCCGCAAATGCCATCATGTGCTTCTTTAAGCACTTCCTGTGCCTCTGAATGAGAGAGACAACGGAGGAGGACACCGTCATATGAACGACGGTAGAGTGTCTTCAAAGTGGGATCATAGTAGAAACGGAGCGACCTTCGTCTGATGGACGCCGCTTCTTTGGGATCATCTGGAAGCAGACCGTGCAGAGCGTAGTCAATGAGAGGGAAGCGCCAATCCCTCGGCTCAAGATCCACGGAGATATTATGGACCTCTTGGATCCTTAGCATATGCTTGGAACATACGAGATGCCGGGTTGCGACTGTGAGGTGATACTCTGTGTCGGCCGGTAAGGCTAGCGTCGTCGCTAGTGCAGCGAGAGCATCCGCCTTGGTATTCTGAGATCGAGACACATGCCCGATGTAGAAGCCTTCAAATAGGCTAGCCAGTTCGATAGCTGTATGATAGTAAGGCACCAAGTCCTCATGGCGGACTTCATATTCACCTTTTACCTGGCTAATGATCAGTTTTGAATCGCCATAAGCTTCAAGATAGCGTACCCCCATTCCATGGGCGAGCTGGATACCGATGAGCAGAGCATTGTATTCCGCTACATTGTTAGAGCATGACTCTGTCAAGGAGAATGCCCTGGGAAGGATATGATCCTGTGGGGAGATGAACACAACCCCCACTCCGGCAATAATCTTGCCTTTAGGGCCCATCCGCGATGCTCCGTCGAAGAACATCTGCCACACTTCCTCTGCTGAGGTTGCATTAGACTCGAAGACCTCATCAGGGATGTCTTCGTGAAGTTTTGAATGTTCCGGAACTGGATGCGCAGCCAAGAACTCTGCAAGGGCTTGACCTTTAACCGCCTTTTGAGGGGTAAAGGTTATGTCGTATTGGGACAATAGCAGTGCCCATTTAGCCAATCTTGAGTTCAACGACCCTGGCTTCGTCATGAGAAGACGTAAAGGGTTCACCCTGGAGATGACATGTATGGTTTGGCCAACCAAATAATGTCGAGTCTTCTGGACAGCGAAGACGAGAGCTAAACACTCTTTCTCAATAGGATTGTAGCGAGATTCCGCTCCTATGAGAGTCCTGCTGAGATAATAAATGGCTTGCTCATGGCCATTGTCGTCCTTCTGGGCGAGGAGAGCGCCGAGGGAATAGTCCAGAGCTTTTACATAAAGCAAGAATGGTTTCCCTGATGTAGGGGCCACTAAGACCGGAGGTTTTGTGAGAACCTCTTAATGTCTTCATAAGCTTCTTGACAGGCTTGGTCCCATATGAAGGCAGTACCCTTTTTCATGAGACGGGTGAAGGGCTGGCAACGGCCCGAAAGATTTGCTATGAATCTTCTGATGTAGGCTAATCTGCCTTGCAAGCCTCGGAGCTCTTTGAGGTTCCTTGGTGGATGCATGTCCTGTATGGCTTTGACTTTGTCTGGGTCCAGATGGATCCCTTTTGATGTGACAATGAACCCAAGGAATTTGCCGCTGGACACTCCCAAGAAGGATTTTGTCGGGTTCATTTTCAGCTGATGAGCCCGCATTATGTCGAACATCGTTCTCAGATCGCGAAGATGTTCATTTTTGCTGCGGCTTTTGACGGCAATGTCGTCAACATAGCACTCCACCGTCTTCCGGAGATGATCGCGGAAGATCATGCTCATTGCCCGCTGGTAGGTTGCTCCGGCGTTCTTCAGTCCGAAGGGCATTACAGTGTAGCAGTATACCCCCAATGGCGTTCGGAAAGAAGTATGCTTCTCGTCATCAGGATACATCTTGACCTGGTTGTACCCTGAGAAGCCGTCCATGAAAGACATCCTCTCGAATCCGCATGTGTTGTCGATCATGACATCGGTGATCGGCAATGGGAATTCATCTTTGGGACAGGCCGTATTGAGATCACGGTAGTCGATGCAGATTCGTATTTTCCCATTCTTCTTGAGGACGGGGACTATGTTAGCCACCCAATCTGGATGTTGTTCCTCCCGGATGAAGCCACAAGCAATGAGCTTATGAACTTCGGCTTCAATAGCCTCCATGATGTTTGGGCGGAACCGACGTTGTTGCTGCTTGACTGCCTTAACGTCGGGCTTGATGTTTAGACGGTGCATAGCGACCTGTGGATCAAGTCCGGGCATGTCTTCATAGCTCCAGGCGAAAACATCTATATACTCTTTTATGAGCATTATCAATTCTTCCTTTTCGATAAGTGATAGGCTTTCACTTATGAAAATCGGTTTGGGGTGATCTTGACTACCCAAGTTAACCTGGATCACCTTGTCTTCGGTAGGTGGCTCGCGCAGCTCGAACCGCTTTTCCCATTGGAGACTTAATTGCTGGGCCCATGATTCCTCATCGGCAACCTCTGCGGGTTCCAACTGACTGCTTGAAGTCATGAGGCTTTCGAATATCCCTCCTATGCTGACATTAGAGTCCCATTCGGAGGATGAGGCCGACTGTGATGGGATCGATCCATCGCTTTTGTCCTGAACCGTTGTTGATGATGTGGGTGTAACATAACCCAACCCCCTGCGCGTACTATCATAGTAATTTGCAGGTTTCCCTCTTGGGACGGAGTTACGCATCAAGCCGCGTCTTCCTTTTCCGAAGTTTAGGCCCGCTCCCTGCTTCAGGTTGTAACCCATCTTCTTCATAATATGGCGCGCTGATGGCGCGTAATGAAAGAACTGTGGAGCATCCGACTCTGAGCTTGAGTCTGTAGTTGGGAATCTCCCTGGCCGGGCTCTGCCGAAGATTATCGGCGACTGACCTTGCTTGGACGGAGGGACTACCAGCGTGGCCCCTTCTATGGCTTCCACGGATGTACTAGCCACACTCGACTTATGTACGGGCATATGAAGAGAGCCATCCATAATGGATTTGATCGACTCGATGCTCGCAGGATAATCAAAAGAAATATTATCATTAATTATCCATTCGCCTTCCTCATCAGAAGGGATCTTACATCGGGGATCATTAAAGCATGCTACAATTGGCTCGCCAATCAGAATGGCCGGCATGCCCGTTTCAGATTCCGAATCCGCCTCATTGCCACTTCCATCACTGTCTGGCAATGGTTCTCCCGGCGTTCCACTAGCCTCTTGATATAGGAGAGCATCTGTGAAATAGTTTTCCACCCCTTGAAGGGCTGTTTCTCAGCGAAGACAGTTCGTACCGTCGCATCATCCTCAACATACTTGAAGCACTGATGGAGAGTGGATGGAACGATCCAGTTGGCATGGATCCATGGTCGTCCCAGTAGCAGGTTGTATGATGTGTCCGCGTCAATGACATAGCATGTCACTTCTGACTTCAGGCTTCCGATTCTGCAGCGAAGCCGAATCTTTCCAAGCGGATGGCTGCTCCCGGCGTTGAAACCATATATTGTAGTGGTGGTTGCGGACAACCTGTACAGTGGTATGCCAAGGAAGTAGAGGAGCCTTTTGGGATGATGCTGAGCGCAGACCCCGGATCGACTTGTATTCTTTCAATGCATGTGGAACCGATATATCCGGTATAGTACAGAGGTCGATCATGCTTGTTGTCTTTGAGAAGCATATCTTCCGCCGTGAAGGTAATGGCAGGTACCTTTGACTGTGCGTGATGGCACTCTGGGCAGGAAGGCCGCATCTCATTACCAGGAATCTCAGGCATGTATGTCAGAAAGGACTCTGAGTTGGCTAGCGCATCTCTGAGTGCCTCTCTTGTCTCTTTAGAGAGACGAAGAAGCTCGTGTATTGTGATACGAGCCGGGATATTGGCTAAGTGGGCCAATATATCAAAGCGAAAGGGCGTGGCTAACCCTTGGCTTGGCGGTTTCTTCAGCACATGGTCGAACCGCACTTCCTTAGGCTTCTCCTTCCCTTTGGTCAGGACTGGAGTGGATGCCGACATTGGTACTGACGTCGTTTGCTGTTGTATCTCGTCAGTAGACTTGTCATACTGCCTTAAGTATGACTTTCCAGACCGGGTGCCCATCTGTTGAGGCGCATCTGCCTGCGCTGTACAGGCATGCTTCTCTTCTTCTGATCGCTGAGGGAAGCCGAAGTAAGATTACCATCATCTGGCAGGACAGAGATGACATTGCAGGACTTGCCCTTTTTGCTGGAGTCCTTCGACGTCCGCTGTACGTCTTGGACGAGGTCAGGGTGTATCCACATAACTTCCCCTGTCTCCAATGTCAAAGGGATGAGACCCTTGTTGTATTGAGTCATGGCTGGAGGATGCCTGACTTCCAACCGCGGCGTGGGGGCTGGATAGGTCCCGTCAGGAACTGTGACCTTCTGGGCAGTGCCGAACTCAAGAGTCACCATATTGGCAGTGACTTTCTTCTGCTCCGTCTTCAGTGTGAGGACTCCGGCGTCGACCAAGGCTTGAATTCTATCCTTGAGAACATAGCACTTGTCAGTAGGATGGTGGATCATCCTGTGGTAGAGGCAGTACTTAGGGTCGTTTGTGCGCCCTATCTCATCAGGGCGTCGAGCATCTGGCAACTTCATCTTATTCCCTTTGTGGAGCAGATGGAATATCGTGACCACCTGGTCGTCTCTGAAAGAGTACTGTTTAGGAGGGAACTTGGGCTCCTGATTGTTGAAGCTGCTCTTCTTGGCCTTTGACTGCATGTCCCCGGTCAGCTCGACGGACATAATTTCCTTCCCTTTAGCTTGGGAAGACTGCGGGAGATCGCTGCGCCCTTTGTTGTTCGCGCCCCATTTGCTTCTAGGGGCGGATGACTCGAACTTTTTAGCCGATTTTTCGGCTATCTCAGCTTGTTCGACCAGTTCCTTCCAAGTGTGGGCCTTGACAGCCCCCATGCGAACTTCTACTTGATCCGAGAAGTTATGTCTGCACGTTTGTAAAAGCATGGGTAAAGGCATCCCTGCTGGGCACATCAGAGATAGATTTCTGAACCGCTCAATGTATTCACGGACAGATTCGCCTTTCCTCTGCACAGTGGAAAGGAGCTTGTCCATGGTCACTTCGGTGTCATCCTCATAGAAGCGAGAGAGGAACCGAGTTTCCAGGTCGATCCAGGAATTGATAGAGCCCTGAGGAAGGCTTCGGAACCAGTCGAATGCCACCCCTTTCAAGGTGCCGATGAACAACCTAGCCATGATGGCGTCGTTGCTTAGAACATTACCGGTCTGGGACCGGAAATAGTAGATGTGCTGATTGGGCGAGCTCTTACCATCATACGTATGCAACGTTGGTGGTTTGAACTTTGGCGGATATGGCACCGAATCCCATTCCAGTGGGTAAGGACGGACTACCCCCACTTTCTTCAATTCATCCTTCTGAGCTAGGGATGAAATTTGAGCTTGAAGGCCTTTAAGGACTTCGGCATCCAGGGAAGAGCCTCCCTGGGTTCTCTCCGTCTTGGGCGGATCATTGCTGAGATGTCCCTCCTCGTCATGATTACTCCCGGTATCATCATTCCGGTTGCTGAGGAGCTGAGCGAGCATCTGTTGAATATTGTCCAGGGCCTCTTGCTGAGTTCTAGAGGTCTGCTCCTGAGCTTCCAAACGCCGACGAAGGTCGACATTGGCGTTCTCGGCCATATTGACCGATGCTTTGTCCGTTCGCACCGAACTGACTGTTGCTGAAGAGGCATACCCGCTGTCTTCATCTTCTCCATCGGATGATTGGGGTGACCGCCTGAGTTGTGGCACGGTTGGGACCGTCGAGGAGGAAGGCTGCTCATAATTATAGGGTATCGCCACCCTGGATTTGGTGCTTCGGAAAACACCTTCTTCGCGCACCAAGACTTCACCTAAGCCCGGGCTATAATCTGGATCTGGGGAGCCGAAAGGGGTGTCGTCAGGGGCTTGACTTCTTCCGCGCAGCTCTCGCCCCCTTCCGGTCATGTTGACGGATGCAGAGGCTGGATCCGGTGGCCCGCTCCTTTTGGGATGCCTCATCGGGACGCGCGCAGACAGTCGATCAAAGACTGATCGCCGATATGGAGCAGTGGCGAGGGTCGGTCGTAACCGACACTGCATAGAATGGACCATCACCAATTGGCAGTCACATCGTCGAAGACAGGAGGAAGTAGTCTGGAAATGCTTCAATCTCCGCTTATCCGCCAAGAATTCTCGCAGGTCGGCCCTGTAGGGGCCTGAACCATCTGGTATATGGGACAACGCATCGTTCCCCTTATTCCTGCGGAAAGGATCAGCACCGCATAGTGCTCTGGTTCTAGCCTCGCGGCTGTAAACCCGATGAGTATGCCGAGGTACAATAGCCTTGCTTGTGAGGACAGGGCTAGCAGTAGGCATTGCTGCTCTAGGCGACGGTATGATCGCCGTCTTGACTTTATGGTTGGCAGCATTGTTGGCGCAGGCGGCATCTTGCCTTTTTCTTCATAAGAGAGGCGCGGATCTGGCGCGGCTACGCCTGAAGTTCCAGCAGAGGACCTCTGTTTAGGCCTCCATATCCGTTTTGGCAGAGGATGCATAGGTTCGCAAGGAACCTGAATAGCCACAAGCGGGCTGCGGGGTGTTGGCAAAATTCTGCCTCTGGTTTCTGATTTGAAACCTTGGTCATGAAGACCTTCCGTGCTTCCGTGCTCGAAGCATCAGGCCACCCCCAGAGAGGACTTCTTTAAATCTTCCTTGACCGATCTGGATAACAAGGTTCTCAAAAGTGCAGGATCTGGGCCGCGGGCATGTTTCCTTGTTGCGCCAGAGAACTGCGGCAGGTTTGCAGAGAACCTTTTCCGTCTCCGCAGAGACTTTGCTTGAAGATTTAGCCAGAGAAGATCTGGCTGCACCGGCTTTTCTGAATTCAGAGATAGACCCGAAGGTCTGTTCGTCGCATTGCGACACTTGATTCTCAGCAGAGGAGAATACATTCCCCAGCGGAGTCGCCATCTTGTTTTCCATTATGTTTGCAAAGGGGGAAAACTTACAAATAAAAAGTTTGAGGAGCTAAATTACAAGTATTCTTAAAAAGATTACAAGTAGATCTCCTCAGAGATTCTGGAGAAGTGTGCCGATAGGAGTCTGGTCAGCGCGCGACCACTTTGTCCCTTTGACGATGCGAGCGATGAGATTCCCTTCTCGCCTGGTTCCGGGAATCAGAGAATAGAGGATTGGTAGAACCCTCTGACTACTTCTCAAAACCACTTCTGTGAGGAATTCCTTCTCGCCTGGTTCCGGAGATTCCTTGAGGAAAAGAGGTTGTTAGGGTATCACCACCCTGAAAAGAGAAGTATTTCTCTTGGAAGGTCTCTGAATTAGAGAACGCACGATGCGTTATGAAGAAGTCTCTGCTTGTGGAGTCCTCTCTCTCTTGTGCCCTGCGATTCCCCTCCCTTGTGCCCCTGATGGGCTATTTATAGGGAAAGTAAGGGTATAATCGTCCCCTTTGAAGATATAGAAACAGATTGAACCGAATCTGTTTGAATCTGGAAAGTAGCCTTGCTGCGAGGCTATAATAGCTTCTGCGGAGCTAGAAAATGGCAAGTCGGTTGATCTTTCCGATGTGTTATGATCCTTTCCATATTGTTAGGAGATTCTCCTTGATCCACTTACTCGTTTCAAGAGAGTCAAGAGATTGTGGCAATCACCTGCCATATTTGGATCCTGATTGGATTTGATTAGATTGAATCCGATCTTATCAGGAGTTTTGATTAGTCAAAGGTTGACTATAGCAGGCTGATGGCGGAGCTGCCCGCTTTGAAGCTCATAGCGGAGCTAGAGGCAATTCCTGACGAAGTCCGAAAAGAGGCTTTTCGGCGAAGCTGTCAGTTAGCTTCCTGGCGATGCTTTGGATGATGCTAGCCTCTCAAACGAGGCTATCTCCTTGGGCTAATGTAATGCTAAATGCTAGCATTTTAGACCTGCTGAGGTCTGTTTAGAAACAATCCGGGTTCACTGTTCTGCTTGCTGGATCAGTGGGGTCCGAGCTGCTTTCTTGTCCCTTAGAGGTGGGTGGAAACTGGTCTTCAGCTTGTCTGTCACTTGTCTTTTGTAAATGTCAACAAGTTTAGACATCGTTCGGACCAATGAGAATCTTGTCTTTTTTAAGTGTCAACACCTTATTAGCTAATCTATCATTTGCATTTGCACATTTGTTTGTTTGCACACATATAGTTTATACCATGGATTTCATGATCCCACCTTTGTTTGACCCTTCCAACATTGTTGTTTGGAAGACTAAGATGTTCATCTTTTTACAAACCCTAGGATATAAGCTTCACCTTGCCATTACCAATGAATCCTTCCTTAGTGATAGCAAGCATATAGGGGCCAATGCACAAGCCCTTGAGGCCATTAGAAGCACACTTCCTAAAGATTATCTTTTGCGTGTTTCTAACTTTGATTCCGCCTTTGCAGTGTGGAATTTGTTGACAACCACCACCACCTCCAAGCTTCAAATGCAAATCCATCCGGAGGTAGAATCTAATGGAGATGAATCCGAGCCGCAACAATGCTATACGGTCCAAGGGAATGACTCCCTTGAGGTACACTCGGAAACCCACTTAGATGATGATGATGATGCTAGTTCTTCTTCTAATGATTATGTTGATGCACATGCTTTGAATGAAGAACTATCAATTGTTTGTGAAAAAATATTTTAAAATATAAGATTTTGAAAAAGAAAAGTCTAGGAATTGTTAAAGAAAATAAAAATTTGCATTCTAGACTTGACATTGCTTTACAAGAGAGGGTTGAGGTCTATAATGAAAGGGATTCATTGAGATCTCAATTAGAACTTGCACTTAAAGAAAATGAGTTTTTAAAATCTAAAAATAATTGCCATGTTATTTTGAAGAAAAATGAAAATTTGTCTTCAAAAATTGACTTTGTTTTAAAAGAGAATGTTGCTTTGAAAAATAAAATAATGTCTATCTCAAATGATTTAAATGTTTGTTTAAAGAAAAATGAAGTTTTGCAAAATAAGATTGATGCACATGTTTGCTATGCTAGGGTAGTATCACACACTTCACCTATTGCATGCCACACTTCTTCTTTGATCAACAATGATATATCCATGCTTAAGAAGAGTGTTGATTGTTTGGGCTCCACTTTGAGCCAATGTGTTGTTGGGCATACACGTTTGGAAACTTTGTTTCGAAAGAAACAAGTTCCATCTATTATGCATGCACACCCATCACGGCATACACATGCTCCTCACGTTCACACCCATCACCATATGTATGCTCATGTGTACACTTGTACACATTGTGGACGTAAGGGCCACCTTGCTAAATTTTGCTTTGATAGACTACATACTTCAAATTTAACAAAGAATTTTGTTTGGGTTAGAGAAGGTACTAACCCCCATGGACCCAAAAGATTATGGGTACCAAAGACCACCCCTCGTGTTTTTGATGTAGGTGTGGGCTCTCGCATGACGTGAGAGTAGCCGTACCTTGGAGTGGATGCGTTCCGTGCTTAAAGAGAACCAATTGGATGCATCACTTTCAAGGGAAGTTTGGTGGGAGGACCACCTTGTTTTGGAGACATGGAGAGTTGCCTCATAGGTTTTGGTAACGGTCTCTTACTCCTTATTTATTTTTGCATGCCTATCATGTTTATGTTTTTCATGATGATTTTTATCTTGTTTTAATGCTTCATGATTTGATTACATGTTTAGATGTTAGTTTTTATTAAAACTAGGTATATACTTGTGCATATAGTGGGTCAAAATAAATCTACATATGTTTGTGCTTGAATGCTTATTTTGTTCCCATTAGATGTGTTAGTATAATCTAGTTTTGATGATCCATGCATTTTAAACTTGTATTCTTATTTTTGGATTTGTTTTCATTTCATGTATATGTTAATTTTGCCAAACTTTAAGATATACATGTATATCCCTTGAGTCATTTGCTTTTCATGCAAATCTATATTTATGGACTCATTTGTGTTTAGGGATATGTATGTATACTTCATGTTTGACAAATCATACATATACCTTGAAATAAAATTTGATTTAATGAAAATTTAATTATTCTTGTTTTCATATGTTTATATTTGTTTAACTTCATGTATATGTCTATTTTATCCAAATTATTGTTATACATATACATCCTTTTGAGCCACGTGCCTTAATGCATATATCTTGGTAGACTCGTTGTGTTTGGATATGTATGTATACCTTAGTTTGTATAGGACATACATATACCTTGAAGATTAAATAAGTTTTTGATAATTTTCATGATTTTCATTATTTAAGGAATAATTGAGCTTAATGAAAAATTTTCATGATTATGATCCTCACATTTTATTTGTACACTCACATTTATTGCTTGCTCATATTTTGTTTTCATGAGTCATATTTATGCTTAATTGGATTAGAGTGTTGATTATCATGTGGATTTCATATTTTATGAAAAATAATTTGTTTTATTCCTTACTTGAAGGATTTCGTACTAGTTAACAAAACTTTCTATTTTAAACTAGTTTGTATTCTTCGTTTTGATAATATGAGTTATACCATGCTACTATTGTTGTTCAATTGGTATCATTGAACTCTTTCAATTGATATCAATTTTGATCTTTTGTATACTCATATGTTTATTGTGTATGTATACTTTCAATTGGTATCATCTATTAGTGATTGGTACTCATTCTATTTCATACACATATACATGTTTTATTTATGCTATTATATTTCTATATCTTGAGCACAAATCTTGTTTTTGCTAGAGCTTGAACTTTATTTTTGTCTCAATAGACTTATTTTTCAATTGGTATCTTATTTCAAGCCTATGCATAGTGTTTATTGGTATTTCATAAAGGGGGAGAAAATCTCGTATTTTATCTTTCAATTGGTATTTAGTATTCCACTCCCTTGCTTTATGATAGAAAATGTTTAATTTCAATTGATATCATATGTTTAAAATGAATGATTATTTCAATTGGTATCAAAATGTTGTTTTCATTTTTTTTAATTGATATCAAGAGGCACTTCATTGTCATATCTTTTTATTTGATATCATGTTTGTAGTCACCCCTTATTGACTTTGTTTTTGTTTTAGACAAATAGGGGGAGATTGACAAAAAGGGGGAGAAAGATTTTTACCCCTCATTGTATTTATTGTTTTGATTTTTACCCCTTTGTTGATGATTGACAAAAAGGGGGAGAAAGATTTTGAGTTTATGAGTTTTATATATGCATATTTATGTTTTGCATATATTAAGTTTAATATAGTTTAATGTTAATTGGTATCTAGAGCATGTTTTGTTTTTTGAACATTGCATTGGTATCTAGAACCTTTATTGTTTATGCATATCTATGCATGTTTCATGTTTAATATTCATTGCATATTTATGTTTATTTGTTTATGCATGAGTTAAGGGGGAGCTTCTTTGAAGCTTAACTTTAATCCATGCATATATAACTCCATGAGTTTTGTCATCATCAAAAAGGGGGAGATTGTTGACCCAGAGGCCTTCTTCTCTAGTTTTGATGATGATTAACTCATGTAGTTATGTTTACTAATAATCTTGTGATTTTAGTTACAGATCATTAAACAAGATATTAGTTGGTGATTAGCTTCAACAAAGGAGTTTAGAAGCTTTTCATGGTGAATCCAGGGCCCAACATCAAGATCATACCTTGCCTAGCTCATGGATCACGGTGTTTGTGGATCGAGTCGCCTTGAAGATGAAGATCGTCAAGAAGACTTAGGTATCCATAGTTTAGTGTGTTTTAGATCCATTTGTAAAGCTTAGTATAGTTGATATGCTCAAGTGCACAACATACACAAGTTTTATGTTTGGATTTGGTTTTCATGAATAGTTGATCAAAATAAGTTTAATTGGTTTTTATGTATATTAGATGTGTTCGATATACATACATGCTTCATATCTTAAACAAACTTATTTTGATATGTCTATTATGAGTTTTAGGAAAATCAGATTTCCTATTGAGAAAAATCCAAGTTTGATAAAATACAAGTTTTGGTTTTTGGTAAAAATGATAAGACACAAAAATGGTTTCATATGCTTGATATTTGAGTTAAAATATTTATCACATGTTTATATATCAATGCAAATGATAAAACTATTTTTGGATATTTTTACAAAGACTTAAAAGATTTTTAGAAATATTTCTAACATGTTTTTCTGACCCAGACTGTGGCTGACAGGCCAGGTTGGTCGACCGCAATGGTTGACCGCACCAAGGGCCGGTCGACCCTTGCGGTCGACCGACGTGCACAGCCTTGTGCACGTTTGGCTGGCACATGGGCCGGTCGACCGGAACTAGAGCAGAGCTCTCTGTTAATTTGGGTCGACCGGGCGGTCGACCGGGTTTGCCCAACGGTCATAATTATGACCGTTGGCGGTCGACCGGGCGGTCGACCGCCTAGCCTGTCAGGCTGCCACATTTGCCTAACGGTTAGTTTTCTGTTTGGCCTATATAAACCCCATTCATTTGGAATTTTGGCTAAGTTTTTAAGAGCTATAATTTCTCTCTATTCTTGGTGTTTAAAAGAAGTTTTCAAAAGAGTTTAAGTGCCAAAAGTTCAATCTTATTTGTTTTAAGTGTTTTGTTTATTTCAAAGAAATTAGGGTTTTGGGAAATAGTTTTTGATCTAAACTTCTATATCTATTTTGGTGTTTTCCCAAGAGAATTTCTTTGTTCAAAACACTTTATTTTTCCATACTTGAGCTATCTTCTATCCTAATCTATTAGGATCTTTGTTTGTGGAAAAGAGGAAAGAGATTGTGTTTGTGGTCTTTGTAACCACTAGTTGTAAACACCCTTGCTTTGTTGTATCCCTCTTTGGTAGAGGTTGATCGGTGATTGGTTTGCTCCCTCTTGGTGAGGTGGAGTTGGTTGTTGTTTGCTCCCTCTAGTGAGAGGTGGACTTGGTGGTTGTAACCCTCTTCGGTAGAGGTGTTGTGGTTGTTTGGCTACGGGCCTACCCCTCGATTGTGAGGCGGTGTTTGAGAGAGGAGTTCGGTACTCCCTTGTTGTAAAAATCCTTCTCGGTGAAGGTTCCCTCGGTGGGAGTCCTCGGTGGACAGATAGTGGATGGAAATCCTTCACGGTGGTGAAGGCGGGGATGTAGAGCTAGGGGCTCGAACCTCGAAACATATCATTGTGTTTGCGTTTGATCCATTATCTCTTTCACTCTCTCTCTTTACATTTGTGCATAGCATTATTCATATTGCCATATCATTCATTGCTTGTGTTGCCTTGCATATTTCATATTGCTATATCATTTACATGCTTGGTTTGCTTGTGTGTGTCTCACTTGTACTTAACCACAAGAGCTTCATATAGCACCTCAACTCATATCCAGGGAATCAAGAGGAGTTAGTCCAGAGCCCTTCACGGGGAATTCGGCTACACTTGTGTGTTGTACTATGTTGTGTTGCAAATTAGTTTTAAGCTTCCGCATTTAGCGCATTTATCATTATAGATTAGCACTTACACCTATTCACCCCCCCTCTAGGTGTTTTTCACTTTGATCTCAATTTTCTCTATTTATACACCACGAACTTCCATGCCATGGCCAATGTGGGACTAAATGCTTTTAGCTACCTTTAGTCCCATTTGATTTTGAATTAGGCAATCTTTAGACTTGAATATCTCATTCATTCGATGTCGGAATTGAACATGTGAATATACCACGTTCATCCCCAATGGAAGGAGAACACACCCCAACCATCATCCAATTGATTCGATCAACGGATCTTGCCATAATTCAGCTCAAAGATTCGCTTTTATATTCTTCAATTCCAACAGATACAAGCTGAACAATAAAAACTTATGCAAATGTGATCATATAGTTTTAGCAAAGTCTGAGATCATACCTTTGAGATCTCGCTGGATTGATCTCGTTAACAATCTTCTTCTGTGAACTGGGAAGCTGTCTCGAACACCTCGCGATCTTCTATCGTATTCCCAAAGCGCAAGATCAGATGGAGGGTGGGTTCTGGTCCTTTCTGTTGTCTTTTAGAAACTAGGGTTTTTCTCCTTTTGTTTCTTCTGTATGATGCATACATTGGGCAAGAGTTATAGGAGGCTTTTTATAAGTTACGATAGAGACCACTAGAAATCAAATAGGATCAGACTTCTAATGAAATCATAAAATCCTTATTCAACTTGAATTAGAATCCTTAATTCTATAAATTATAATTCAGCTTACTGAAAAATAGTAATTGCACTTCTGTCCTTATCTCAAAATTACTTTTGAGATCCTTATTATTATATGTTTAAAATCTCTCCACGTTAAGATTTCTGTCCGTCGAATAAATTAAATTACAGATAATTTTATTTAATCGACATACTGTCTTTGATACCTGCTGTATGACCCGGAAAAGGAGAAGACAAGAATTGCAGTAAAAGTTTTCCTTGAATCAAATGAAAAGGATTACAACAAAAACTGTTCCTTCCGGTTACAAGGGAGGGAGAATATTGAATCTTGAATTCCCCCTTTGTTTAAGGCTGGGTTCTTCGTGTGACGGTGGAGAGTGAATCTTGTTCTCCGTTGACCAGATGACCGTCCTTCAGGGATCTCCTCTTCGGCCGGTAGAAAGAGTGACACAGCTCTGTCTACCAAACTCTAAAAGAGAAGGTAGGCGAAAGCTAGCTCGTACGCAGCGAACTTGCTGAAGAGTTGATCTGCTTCTTTTCTCTCTGTGTCGCCCTCTGTCTCTCTTCGTCCGATTGATTCTCTGATCTCCTTCCTCCCTCTCTTCATAGCAAACAGGGCTATTTATAGAGGTACCAGGGGTGAACGTGTCCCCTAAAAACGCTCCACAATGAGGGCCAACTTCCCCGCTACATGGGCGGTAACTAACCCACGTGCCTGCTAAAGACACGCCACGATGGGGGCTGATTTCCTTACGTGTAGGCAGTGATTGGTCCCTTAACCAAGGCGGTTATAACTGAGACGCGGGTGTCAGGCCGACGCGCCTTGATGCTGAGACGCGGGTGTCGAGCCAACGCGCCTTGATGCTGAGACGTGGGTGTCGAGCCAACGCGCCTTGATGCTGAGACGCGGGTGTTAGTCCCTCGCGTCTAGAGCTTGAAACTTTGCTTTTCAATGGCTTGTCCTCCAGTAACTTTTGGACAGCCTACAGAACCCCCTCCAAAGTTTTCGATATTCCGCAGTTAACTGGGACGGATTTCGAAATACTTTGAATTTTAGCCGTATTTGCTTTCATGACTGGACTGTTAGTGCTCCGGGTTTGATTTTATCTGGAGTTGGTCTTCATGAGTGTACTGTTTGAACTCCTTGAAGCCACCAGAGTTGATCATGTTGAGTGTCTAGATGCACAGTCTAAACCTCCCCGATTGCTTTTAGTCTGTCACGGGTGTGCTTTAAGCCAGGAGTGGTTGGTCGTCTGCTTGCGTCAGTGTACTGTTGAACTGATTTTGCAGAAGCAGGAGGCCGAACGCAGGTTCTTTTCGAAAAGCCGAGATGGTACTGCTTTAAAGACGTGATTTCTGTAGGGTGCGTCCTTTGGCAATGGAAACACGCCCGATCTTCCATGTGGCAGACGCGATGTTGGGCCCGCTGGGTCGGACGCGGACTTCGTAGAGAGACGCGACCTTCCGAATACATTTATGGAGAGCTGACGGGGCATGTCCATCGAAGAGGTGCGTCCCTTGGGTGCGAATCTATGCCGTGTCATGATTACGCCGCCAGCTGGCCTGGGGAACCGGCAGGATTTCACCTTTTGGGCGCGCGGACTTCCCGGTTCATTAACTGAACCGCGCCACGTGTCAAATGATGACTCGCTGCGGAGTCGTGACGCATGATCTTCGCGATGATTTGTTCCACGCGTCGGTTTTCCATTGGACTTGGGCGTTAATGCCCTTTAATGCAAACCGGCGCTGACGGTTTGAGATCAGCGCCTGCGATGCTTCCCGAAGCGACGTTCCACGCGACAGCCTCCCATTGGGCTTTGACGGTCGTGCGGTCATTAAGGCCGGCGGTTTTAATTAATGAACCATTAATGACCGTTATCAGGAGTTGCCTATAAATAGGACTCCCCCCCTCTCTTTAACAGCGGCTGCTTAAACCGTGCTCTGTTTGAGAACGAGTACTCTGAGGGACTCTGCCTTCTCCCTTCAAGGACCCTATCAGGGGTTTGCCTCCATGGATGAAGGTGCCTCTGTGGATGAAGATGACCCAGAGCTTTCATGTTTCTGTTTGGCCTCTTCAATGGATTACCACTGTCAAGTGATTTCAATGGCAGGAAGCGTCTCTTTGAGCACTTTTTTACGTCCGCGTCTCAACGCAGATAGTTCAACTCTTAACAGAGGCTTCTGCGGGTATGTCATGCCCACTTATCATGACATTTTAGATCCAACCAAGTTTGAATTTCAGTATACCCCTTAAAGAGATATCATCTGGGCCTTCTTGTGAAGTCGTGGTTGGTGCATTCCTTCTGGAATTTGTGCCGCCGACTTAAACTTCCTTGGACGCGAGTACAGAAGTCTTTGGTACTTGGCCGCGGCTTTACTCATGAAGCTCGCGTTTTAAGGCTACTGACTTGGATGAATTCCAACTCGGGTTAAAGGCTTCGACTCGAATCTTGCAACTCCTGTTCCTCCAACAGAGAGATGGCAGTTTTCGGCGTCTGATTCTCTGCGCACCTTGTATCTTAGACGCGGATGTGGAGTTAAGTCGCGTTTGCATTCTATGTGTATCACAGTCTCGCTCGCGTCTGTTTTTATTGTCGCAGGACTCTGGCTCGCTGCGCGGATCATTCCCGCGTCTGCGGCCTTTGAAAATAGCCGCGTCTGTGACTTAGTTTTCTTCTGTTGAAGTGTACTAAGCTCTGAATTGTCTGATTCCCTGTTTGCTTTTTTGCAGGTAGGCTTGGTCATTCTTCTTCATGTTCGCTAAGTCCGTGGGAGAATATATCGGACGGCGAACTTGTTCGATGTTTCGTCCACAAGGGAATATATTATGGTCCTTGTCGTCTACAAGGGAATATATTATGTCCCTGACGAGGAATCGACTCTCGCCAAGGTCTCTTCAGATCCGCTGCACCAATCATGCCTGCTGGCAAGAGATGGTCAAAGTAAGTATGGCGGCGAGGAGGTTACGGTGGACACGGCGGCAGATAGGATCCTCTTCCTCTCCCACTCCAGAAGTGACATCGAGGACTTTCCATGTCTGCTGGATGGCCTGCTGGGGAAAGAGATGCTCATGAACGAAGGGTTGCAGGACTTTCTGCTGCCACCGGACCTCAAGAACACCATTGCTCTTAGCTTAGTCAGCTAGGGCTCTTTCGATGTTTACATCATGCACCATCCTGTACTTAGAATCAGATGCGGCTTCAAGGAGTGAGTGCAACCTCTGAGAGAGAGAGGGACTTCTTTGTACTCCTTAATTGTAACACTCTCCATCTTATTGTAAGAGAGCGTTTTGACTGTAACACTCAATCTTATCGTATAAGAGAGCGTTTTTGTATCACTTTCATATACCTGGAAATAAATAAAAGTGACACTTTTCTTTTTGCTTCTTTCGTTGTCTTGAACTTTTTGTCTTAGACTCATAGAAGCAAAGAATTTTTGACTTTGTCAAAATATGATGGTAATTTTAATAAGTCAAACTTTGTAGAGAAAGATCCTATTTCAGGAACTCTCATGATACTGTCAGAGGTGTAATATTAACTTGACAGAGATGAAATTTTTGATGGACCTGTCACTTTATAAGAGAAAGTGACAAGTAGAATTGGTACCCCCAGGGAGGGTGAACTTTTATCAAGTGTTTGGGATTAACTTGATTGAGCTCAACTGGGGATTTGATGGAAACACTGTTGATGGTGTAGTATTAACCTAACAATGTTTTTAGGTAGACTTGTTATTCTGTTGAAGAGAATAACAAGTGGGACTAGACTCGTGGGGAATCTAGGAAAGTTTGTTACCATCAGAGGTGTGATATTAACTTAACGGGTTGGAAGTGGTCTTGTCAGAAGTGTAATGTTAACTTGACAAGGATGTGAGTCAGAGGTGTGATATTAACTTAACTCAGAAGTGTCACTGTCATAGGTGTAATGTTTAACTTGACAGTGAGGGTAATGCTAGAAGTATAATGTTGAACTTAGCATTGGTCATCTCGGCTCGCATAAGGAAGTCCGAGGGAAAGTCATGGCCATAGGTGTATTGTTGAACTTAGCAATGACTTGGATGCTAGAGGTGTGGTGTTAACTTAGCATCATCCATTTTCAGCTTCGGTGTGGAAGTCTGAAGAAAAGTGACTGTCAGAGTGTAATATTAAACCTAGCAGAAACTTGATTACTGTTTAGAGGTGTGGTGTTAAACTTTAACAGTAATTTGTCAGAGGTGTGATATTAACTTGTCAAAGATTGACTCATGATAAGAGTAATTTGAGGACCTGTCATTCTATTGGTGAGAATTGACAAGTGAAAATTTTGAAGTGCCAGAGGTGTAGTGTTAACTTGGCAAATTTGAAAATTTGATACTCCGTGTAGAGTTGACAAGCAAAATTTGTACTCGACAAGGAATATTGAAAAGTTTCCATTACCAGAGGTATAGTGTTAACTTAGTAATGGTCGTATTTTATAGACCTACCATTCTGTGGATGAGAATTGGTAGGAGATTTTGGAGGAAAGAGTGGAGCCAAGTCCACTTTAGGATTTTTAGGAAACCCTCAGCTATCAACGGATTTGAGGTGCCTTTACCAATTACCGTTTGAGTTGGGCTAGCCATGCTATTCCCCTCAGCATGATGAGTTGTCGAAGACTTATGTTGGACTTAAAAGCCAACATTTTCCTCTATCCTTAGCCGTCGGAGGCGTCGGATCAAATGGGAACGTGTCCCTTAGGATTTTTAGCAAATCCTCAGCTGTCAATGGGTTTGAGGTGCCTTTACCAACTACCGTTTGAGTTGGGCTAGCCATGCTATTCCCCTCAGCATGATGAGTTGTCGAAGACTTATGTTGGACTTAGAAGCCAACATTTTCTTCTATCCTTAGCCGTCGGGGGCGTCGGATATTAATGAAGAAGCTCTTCTTGTTTTGATCAGAGGTGTATTTTTAACTTGATCAGCGGAAGAATACCATCTAAGGATAGTATTTCTTCAGGAACCTGCCATTGATCGGCATCATGAGTGTATCGCCATTCGAGGTTATGAGGCGATATGACCCATTTGAGTAGACTGACTCTACTACAAATGGTCCTTCCCATTTGGGTTGGAATTTTCCTTTTGTCTTGTGCGTCATTACCATGGGTCTTCTGACGGCTAAGACAAGATCGCCTTTCTTGAAAGTTCGTACTTTAACTTTCTTGTTGAAGGCTCTGGTAATTCGAGCTTGGTAGAGCTCGATTTGCTGTTGGCCTGCAGACGTTTATCATCTAAGGCCTCTAGTTCTTGGAGTCGCTGTCGATGCTTCTCCTCTGTTGTCATCTCCGCTGTCAAGGCGACGCGTAGAGATGAAATTTGGATCTCTAGTGGGAGCACGGCTTCACACCCATAGACCAAAGAAAATGGCGTAGCTTTAGTTGGGGCTCGCACAGTTGTGCGGTAAGCCCATAAGCATTCACCCAACTTGTCGTCCCAGTCTCGTTGACTTTTCGAGACGAACTTTTTGAGAAGCTTGCCAATGGTCTTATTGAAAGCTTCTGCGAGGCCATTAGCGGCAGGATAGTATGCCGTTGAGGACACACTCTGGATTCTGAACTTGGCACAGAATCTCTGGAAAGCCTGGCTAATGAACTGGGGTCCATTGTCATGGATAATTCACCGAGGTACACCGAAACGGTAAAATAACGTGATGTTTCACGAACTTGATCACGTTCGACGATTTGACCTCCTTCAAAGGGATGGCTTCGGCCCATTTGGAGAAATAATCGGTTATTGCCAAAATGAACTGATGTCCTTTTGATGATGGTGGGCTGATAGAGCCAACCACATCCATCCCCCCACATTTCAAATGGCCAAGTAGAGGTCGTAGAGTGGAGGTACCCTGGTGCTTGATGGATGAAATCCCCATGCACTTGGCAAGCGTGACACCTTTTAGCATAGGTGACGGCGTCAGCAATCATCTTGGGCCAATAATAACCCAATCTTTGAAGTCGATGTGCCAGTTTTGGGCCAGGTTGATGGGCTCCACACATACCGTCATGGGCTTCCCTTAATATCTCTTGGGCTTCTTTTGGTGAGAGGCACCGGAGTAAGATCCCGTCATGCGATCAACGATACAATGTTCGCGTAATCGCATTATAATAGAATTTGGGGGCTTTCCTTCGAATGGCAGCCGCCTCTTTGGTGTCTTCAGGCAGGATGTCGTATAAGACGTAGTCGATATAGGGGAATCACCAGTCTTTAGGCTCTGGACCGGTTGATGCTTCAAGTGCTTCTTCGCGGTGACGACCTCCCATTGACTCCTGATAGTCTTCGAGAGCATTTCTCGGGCAGTACAGGTCGTGGCTGTAGACGAATATCTTCTCCATTGCTCCAGCTGGAAGAGCTAAGGAGGCAGCCAGGGATGCGAGTGCATCTGCGTGCGCATTTTGCCTGCGCGGTACATGGTCGACGTAGAAGCTTGTAAACCCCTCGGCCATGCGGATAGTCGCGTTGTAATAGGGTACTAAGTCCTCATGTCTGACTTCGTACTCCCCGCGAACTTGGCTGACGATGAGCTTGGAGTCGCCGTATGCCTCGAGATTTTTAACGCCAATCTCATCGGCGAATTGCATCCCAATCAAAAGAGCGTTGTACTCCGCCACATTGTTGGAACAGGGCTCAGTTAATGAGACAGCTCGGGAATCACATAATTTTGTGGGGATACGAGTACTACTCCTACCCCCGCTACTACGTGTCCCTTCGGGCTTGTTCTTGATGCACCGTCGAAGAAAGTTGCCATACTTGACTTTCGAACGATGTCTGAGTCAGGCATACTTCACAACTTCATCTGGGAGATCCTCGTAGACTTTGGCTGCCCTCGGATCTGGGTGCTCAGCTAGGAATCCGCGACTGCTTGTCCTTTAATGGCCTTTTGTGGTAAAAAGCGCATCTCATATTGGGAGAGCATATGGCCCATTTTGCCAGTCGGCCATTTAGTGATGAAGTTTGGTCATAAGTAACCTCAGGGGGTTAACTTTTGATATGACGTTTATAGTTTGGCCTACCAGATAATGTCGCATTTTCTGGATAGCGAACACTAGTGCCAAACATTCCTTCTCGATCGGGTTATACCGATGTTCGGCTCCGATCATTGTTCTACTCAGATAGTAGATTGCTTGCTCACGTCCTTGATCGTCATTCTGAGCTAGTAGAGCTCCCAAAGAATGATTCATTGCTCGGACGTATACCAGGAAAGGTTTTCCGGATACCGGAGCTGCAAGGACTGGTGGTTGGGTGAGGTATTGTTTAATTTCCTCGAACGCTTGTTGGCAAGCGTCGTCCCAAATGAACGAGACACCCTTCTTCATTAGCTTAGTGAAGGGTTGGCACCTTCCGGAGAGGTTTGAGATGAACCTACGGATGTACGCCAATCGTCCTTGCAATCCCCTGAGTTCCCTGAGATTTCTCGGAGGTTGCATCTCCTGGATAGCGCGAACCTTTTCCGGGTCCAAGTGAATCCGGTGGATGTTACAGCAAATCCTAAGAATTTGCCACTGGCCACCCCCCAGGAAGGACTTTGTGGGATTCATTTTCAATTGATGAGCCCGCATGATGTCGAAGACCACCTTCAGGTCCGCTATGTGATCATCTTTAGTGCGGCTTTTTTACCGCGATGTCATCAACATAAACATTCCACCATTTGCGTATTTGCTGATGGAAAATGGCGTTCATGGCCCTTTGGTATGTTGCCCCTGCATTTTTCAGTCCGAAGGGCATGACGGTATAGCAATATACCCCTAGAGGTGTTCTGAAGGAGGTATGCTTTTCGTCATCAGGATACATTTTGATTTGATTGTATCCTGAGAATCCGTCCATGAAGGACATTCGTTCGAATCCACAAGTATTGTCAATCATGACATCTGTGATCGGCAATGGGAATTCGTCCTTGGGGCAGGCCTCGTTTAGGTCGCGGAAGTCGATGCAAATCTGGATCTTCCCGTTCTTCTTGGAGACGAGGACGATGTTGGCTACCCAGTCGGGATGTTATTCTTCCCTGACGAAGCCAGAATCAATAAGTTTTCTGACTTCTGATTGAATTGCCTCCATTATTTCTGGGCAAAACCGTCCCTGCTGTTGTTTGACAGCTTTACGTCCGGATTGATGTTGAGGCGGTGCATAGCCACTTGAGGATCAAGTCCAGGCATGTCCTCGTAATTCCAGGCGAAGACGTCTATATACTCTTGTACAAGAGATATTAGATCTTTCTTCTCCGAAGGTGACAGGCCGTCACTTATGAAGATGGGTTTAGGGTTAGCCTCATCTCCTAGGTTGATCTGAACAACCTTGTCTTCTGTGGGTGGCTCGCGCTGTTCAAAGCGGGTATCCCAAAGAGCATTTAAATGTTTGATCCAAGGATCTGTATCAGATTGGATCATTTCTTCATTTCCATCTTCCAGGTGGCTTGTCGAAACCATGTTCACTGAAAGTTCCTTGAAGATGTTGCCGATACTGACATCTGACTCCCAAGATGATGTGTCTGAAGAGTAATCGTTGCTCGACGATTCTTGAGAATCGGAGGCTGATGGGACCGGAGTTGATACATAGCCCAACCCCCGGCGTGTCCGATGATAATAATCGGGGGCCTTCCCTTTCGGCACAAAGGATTGAAGCAACGTCCTCCTTCCTTTGCCGAAGTTCAACCCGGATTTGTTGGTCAGGTCGTACCCCATGCATCTCATTATTTTGAACGCTTTTGGTTCGTAATGATCGAACTGAGGGGATTCTTCCTCGCCTTCCCATTCGTCGCGGGGCGTTGGTTCAGACGAGATTCGCCCAAAAGAATTGGTTTTTGGCCTTTCCGTCTTGCTGGAACCATAAATATAGATTCTTGCGCATTACCATTGTCTTGGTATGTCTCGAAGGACGATTTCACTGGTACATGCAATGATGTTAAGGCACCCATTGCGACCAGAGATCGTCATCTATATCAGTGCTAGTATCTGACGGTATTGAATCAGAAGCACACACAGAAAATACGCAAAATCTAAATCTTCATTATATACCAACCGCCTACATCATCGGTGGTATTATCGACATCGGGCTTATTAGTGCCCGTTACAAGTGGTTCTAACTCCCACAGGCACTCTTCTTTCTCAGGCTCAGTGTCAGCCTCATTACCAGAGTCTGGGCTCCTCTGGTTGTGGGGCTTCATCCGTCTCCACCGGATCTTGGTACAGCAAAGAGTCGGTGAAATAATTCTCGACCCCTTTGAACGGATGCCTTTCGGCGATCACGTCTGCACATTTCCACTCCCGTCAATGTACTTCATGACTTGGTGGAGAGTGGAGGGAACGATGGAGTTGCGGTGAATCCACGGTCGTCCCAGCAATAGATTATAGGAAGTGTCGGCGTCGATGATGTAGCATGTCACTTCCGACTTGAGACTTCCAATCTGACACCTGAGCTTGATCTTCCCCATCGGACGGGTCTGATTGGCATTGAAACCCATAGATAGTTGTCTGGGTGGGGCTCAAACGATGGGTAGGAATGCCGAGATGTTGCATGACCCGGCGAGGCATGATGCTCAACGCGGACCCTGGGTCTACCTGGATGCGGTTCACCTCGGATGATCCAATATACCCTGTGAAGTACAGGGGTCGATCATGCTTCCTTTCACCTGCATATCATCTGCCGTGAAGGTGATGCAGGGGGCATTCTGGGAGGTGTGGAGGCAATCCTCTACATCTTTCTCTCTCGGCACCTGGGTCATGAAGACCTCAGCATTTGCCAGAGCTTCTTGCAGAGCTTCCCTGGTCGACTTTGATAGTCTAAGAAGTTCATACAAGGTAATGCGTGCCGGAATGTTGGCCAACTGAGCCAGGACATCAAAGCGGTAAGGTGCCGTAGATCCTTCCGCGATGCCCTTTTGAAGGGCTCGAGAAAATCGAGTCTCCTTCTGCTTCTCCACAGGTGGCTTTGTGGAGGGCCTGACTGGCTCCGCAGTTGGTTATGGAGGGGCTACCGCCGTCTCGCCGTACTGTTTCAAGTACGCCTTTCCTGAACGGGTTCCCGCCATCGGTTGGTTGGGCTCGCTGTGTCAAGTATGCCAAGACTATCGTTTCCTCCTCTGAGTCGGTCAGTGAAGGGATATCAGTCTCCGCTTCTCGAGAGGAGGCACCCACCACATTGCAGGATGAGGCCTTTGCCTTGCCTTTGGATTTCCTGTTGGTCACAGTAGTCCACTGCTGTTCATTGACAAGGTCAGGGTGGACCCACATAATTTCCCCTTGAGGTGTAGGGACGGGTACCAAGCCTTTCTCTTGCTGCTGGTGAGGGTCTGTGTTGACCACTCTCAGCTTTCCTTTTGAAATAGGAGTTACCCCCGCAGGCGTTGGAGGTTGTCTTCCGAACTGGAGAATCGACGTCACATTAGCCGTCACCTTCTTCTGCTCTGGTCGGAGCTTTAACACCTCCGCGTCAATCAGAGCCTGAAGGATGTCCTTGAAGACGTAGCAGCTTTTGTGGTGGGGTGTCCCAACATCCTGTGATACATGCAGTAGTTGGGATTGTCGGTCTTGCCGACTTCCTCTGGGCGCCTAGCTTCAGGGAGCTTCAGTCGGTTGCTCTTGTTGAGTAGTTTAAGAGCGAATCGACATGTTTCCTCCTTGAAGGAATATTGCTTGTTGGCGCGAGGCTGACTTGAAGAGCCACTCGCCTTGCCTGATTGAGGTTTGGCGGGAGAATTGGTCTCCGTTGCCAAATTATCCTTCCGCTTTGTTTGGAGGGATGTGTCTGGCGCACGCCTTGTCGGCCTTTCCGGCCTAGGCTTACCTTCCTCTGCTCTGACGCGGGCGACAATCTCCTCAGCCTGTTCACCTTGTTGGACTAATTGCTTCCAGGTGCGGCTTTCAGCAACTCCTATTTGAGCAAGGAGTGAGGTTTGGAGATTGTGGCGGCATGTTTCTACCAGGGTGGCCTGGGTCATACCGCTTGGACACCGAGTGTCATGTTCCGAAATCTTTCCACGAAAGATTTGACGGACTCTGTAGGCTGTCTAAAAATGTCCAAACAGACAAGCCCCTGAGAAAGCAGAGTTCCAGCATCAAGGCGCGTCGGCCCGAAGCCCGCGTCTCAGCATCAAGGCGCGTCGGCCCGAAGCCCGCGTCTCACCATCAAGGTGCGTCGGCCCGAAGCCCGCGTCTCAGCATCGAGGCGCGTCGGCCCGAAGCCCGCGTCTCAGCATCGAGGCGCGTCAGCCCGAAGCCCGCGTCTCAGCATCAAGGCGCGTCGGCCCGAAGCCCGCGTCTCAGCATCAAGGCGCGTCGGCCCGAAGCCCGCGTCTCAGCATCAAGACGCGTCGGCTCGACACCCACGTCTCGGTTGCAACTACCCGGAAATAAGGGCCAGTCACCGCACATGTAGCGGGAAGTGGCCCCTCATTGTGGAGATTTTCAGGGGCACGTTCATCCCCAGGGACCTCTATAATAGCCCGGTTGGCATCAACAAAGGGACACACATATACACACAGAGAGAGAATCATCAATAGAGAGAGAGAGCTTGACTCTTCAAGCCAGCTTGCTGCGTACAAGTTGCTCTTCGCCTACCTCTCTTTTAGAGTTTTTGGTGGACGGAGCTGAGTTACTCCCTCTACCGACCGAAGAGAAGATCCCTCGACGGTCCAGAACGGTCATCTGGTCAACGGAGAACAAGATTCACTCTCCACCGCCACCCGAAGAACCCAGCACTAAACAAAGGGGAATTCAAGATTCAATATTCCCCCTCCTTGTACCGGAAGATTAAGCCGGCTGTAATTTTTCATCTGATTCAAGGAAACGTTACTCCAGCCCCCCTTTTCCGTGTCAAACAAGAGACGGCGACTCCGCTGGGGACCCGGTTTGTCACTGATGAACAAGCTGTGGCGCAGGATGATGTTCTCCGTAAGGGGAAGATGGTCTAAACACTCGTTGTCGAGTTCGACCAGGCGAATATGAAGAGTTCCTCTCTTCTGGCTCCAAGGGCCCAAAGACCCGCGTCTGCCGCCGGGTCTTGACAGGGAATGGCCTCGAGCCCCGATCGGTGGCCTTCTCGAGCTCCTCTGTTGCCCACTGTGCCAAGACAAGTTCACGCGCCAACGCCTCCCAGAAGGCCCGCGTGACCTCAGGCACTGCTGTTGCGATCAACCGCGTCGCACAGAACTCACGCGTCAACGTCTCTCAGGAGACCCGCGTGGTGAACACTCTTGGTTCTATAAACCAGGATGTTGTTGGTTTCTCTCCACCTCCTCGACGCAACCGGAATGCTGAGCGTCGACAGAGGAGACGCGCGCGTCAACTCCAAGTCGGAACCGTTGGTTGTCTGACCGGGGGTGGACGCGGCATACAATCTGATGCCTTGCCCGCATCTCGTCCAGTGCGTGAGATCCGCGTTTGGCGACCCAAACGCGATACTCCTCAAGTTGGGTCCTCCGAGGACCAACTCATCAAACGCCAGGGTGAAACCTCCGCGTCTTTCCAAACGCAGGAAGTACGCACTCATAGGCGTGGGGCCCAGCAGCCCACTCTCTCTCAAGCAACTCTGCCCAAACGCATCAGGCAGCAACGCGAGACTCGCGCGCGCGCGTCATACAGCCGCGTCATGAGAGCCGCGTCCCTGAAGTCTGCGTCCAGCCTGAACAGCACATGACTGTCCCCCGTCTTCGACGTTGCGAGACCAGTCTCTTTAATCCCCCTCCCATGGATTTGAGGGATTATTTGACAAGAAAAAGAAGTGCCAATCAAGCCACTTCGTCATGCTGCTGTCAACAGCTCATCCATATGCTCTCTGGATGCCATTATGGATCAGGCGTGCACCAGCAGTCCTTAATCAGACAGCTGACCCTGATTCCTCCGTCAGCCAAAAGAAGACGCTCCCACAGGAGGAGAACCTTCTCAGATGTTGAATACCCGGAGCTTACTGCAAACATGACTAGCAGAGGCAAGGGAAAACAACCAATGGTCAACTCAGAGGAATCTGATTCTGAGCCGGAAGGGTGTATCAACACACTCGCACCCCGACGGGGGCCATTCCCCCAATTGACTATAATGCCTTAGCCCGCGGCATTAGAATGGGTGATTCTCACTCCGCTATAGTGGAGTCGCAGGCTTCAAACTCTTCCGTCGAGAAGGAGGCTTCCGCCTACATGGCAGACACTCCTGAGGAGACGACCAGGCGTTTAGAACAGACGCAGAAGCACCAGATGGATATAATCGCCTCTCAACAGAGATCCATTGACTCCCTCAAGCATATGCTTGAGAAATTGCTTGAAGAAAGAGCGGGATCTCCTCCTAGACGGCCGAAGGGGAAAGGGAGAAAGGGAGGAAGCCCACCCTCCGAACCTTCCGACGAGACACGACGATCTACCTCGGATGTGTCTAAGCCCTCGTCGCAGGCAAGAAGCGACCCAGACCCGGAAAAGGCTCATGCTAAGAGAATGAGCCTGCTGGAGCAACGACTCAATGCCCTTGCCAGTCGTAAAGATCTCCAAGAGGCTGGAGTAGTCCGGCCCTATCCGGCCGAGTGGGACTTAGTCCCATACCCTCCTAAGTTCAAGGCTCCAACTCTCCAAGCATTTGACGGGAAGGGGTCACCCAACCAGCACATCTACTACTTCAAATCCCAGACCGGGAATGTAGTAGATAACGACGCTATACTGGCGCGACTGTTCATAGGCACCCTGAAAGGGTTAGCCTTTGAATGGTTCATGAAGCTCCCAGAAGGTTCAATCAGAACTGGAGCGACTTGGAGAAGCTGTTTCTGACACGCTTCTTCGAAGATGATTCGGAAGTGACAAGCCCACCCTTTTAGCTACCAAACAGCGAAAAGGAGAGTCCGTTAAGTCTTTTCGTAGAAAGATTTCGGAACGTGGCACTCCGATGTCCAAGCGGCATGACCCAGGCCACCCTGGTGGAAACATGCCGCCACAATCTCCAAACCTCACTCCTTGCTCAAATAGGAGTTGCTGAAAGCCGCACCTGGAAGCAGTTAGTCCAACAAGGTGAACAGGCTGAGGAGATTGTTGCCCGTGTCAGGGCGGAGGAAGGCAAGCTGCGGCCGGAAAGGTCGACAAGGCGTGCACCGGCACCAGACACCTCCCTCCAGACGAAGCGGAAGGATAACTTGGCGACGGAGACCAAATCTCCCACCAAACCTCAAACAGGAGGCAGGGCAGTGGCTCTTCAAGCCAACCACGCCCCAACAAGCAGTATTCCTTCAAGGAGGAACACGTCGATTCACTCTTCAAGCTACTCAACAAGAGCAATCGACTGAAGCTCCCTGAAATTAGGCGCCCAGAGGAAGTCGGCAAGACCGACAATCCCAACTACTGCATGTACCACAGGATGTTGGGAAATCCTACCAAAAATTGCTACGTCTTCAAGGACATTCTCAGGCTCTGATTGACGCGGAGGTGTTAAAACTCCGACCAGAGCAGAAGAAAGTGACGGCCAATGTGACGTCGGTTCTCCAGTTTGGAGACAACCTCCAACGCCTGCGGGGTAACTCCTATTCCAAGGGGAGAATTAAGAGTGGTCAACACAGACCCTCACCAGCAACAGGAGAAGGGCTTGGTAGCCGTCCCTACACCTCAGGGGGAAACCATGTGGGTCCACCCTGACCTCGTCGATGAACAGCAGTGGACTACTGTGACCAACAGGAAGTCAAAGGCAAGGCAAAAGCTTCGTCCTGCCATGTGGTATGTGCCTCCTCCCGAGAAGCAGAGGATGATGTTCCCTCACTGACCGAATCAGAGGAGGAAACGATAGTCTTGGCCGCAGAGCCCAACCAACCGACGACAGGAACCCGTTCAGGACAGGCGTACTTGAAACAGTACGGCGAGACGGCAGTAGCCCCTCCACAACCAACTGCGGAGCCAGTCAGGCCCTCTACAAGCCACCTGTGGAGAAGCAGAAGGAGACTCGATTCTCTCGAGCCCTTCAAAGAGGCATCGCGAAAGGGTCTTCGGCACCTTACCGCTTTGATGTCCTGGCTCAGCTGGCCAACATTCCGGCACGCATTACCTTGTATGAACTTCTTAGACTATCAAAGTCGACCAGGGAAGCTCTGCAAGAAGCTCTGGCGAATGCTGAGGCCTTCGTGACCCAGGTGCCGAAAGAGGAAGATGTAGAGGATTGCCTCCACACTTCCCAGAATGCCCCCTGCATCACCTTCACGGCAGATGATATGCAGGTGAAAGGGAAGCATGATCGACCCCTGTACTTCACAGGTTACATCGGATCATCTGAGGTGAACCGCATTCAGGTAGATCCAGGGTCCGCACTGAGCATCATGCCCCGCCGAGTCATGCAACACCTCGGTATCCCTACCCACCGTCTGAGCCCTACACAGACGACCATTTACGGGTTCAATGCCAACGGTACCCGTCCGATGGGGAAGATCAAGTTCAAGTGCCGGATTGGGAGTCTCAAGTCGGAGGTGACGTGCTATGTCATCGATGCCGACACTTCCTACAATCTGCTGCTGGGACGACCATGGATCCACCGCAACTTCATCGTTCCCTCCACTCTTCACCAAGTCATGAAATACATTGACGCGAGTGGAAGGTGCAAACGTTGGTTGCCGAAAGGTATCCGTTCAAGGGGGTCGAGAATTATTTCACGGATTCCCTCTTATATCAGGATCCGGTGGATGAAACCCCGCAACTGGAGGCGCCAGACTCTGGTAATGAGGCTGACACTGAGCCCGAGCAAGAAAAGTGCCTGTGGGAGTTAGAACCACTTGTAAAGAGCACTAATAAGCTCGATGTTGATAATACCACCGACGATGCAGGCGGTTGGTATATTAATGAGAATCTAGACTTTGAATATTTTTCTGCGTGTGCATCCGATTCAATACCGTCGGATACTACTACCGACGTAGACGATGACATCTGGTCGGCAATGGATGCTTTGACATCATTGCATGTACCAGTAAAATCATCTTTCGGGACATACCAGGATAATGATGATGCACAAGAATCTATATTCATGGTTCCAGCCAGACGGAAAGGCCAAAAACCATTCTCTTTGGGCGAATCTCATCTGAGCCAATGCCCCGCGAAGACTCGGAAAGCGAAGAGGAATCCCCTCAGCTCAGTCATTATGAACCAAAAGCGCTCAAATGATGAAGCAAATGGGGTACGATCTAACCAACAAGCCCGGGTTGAACTTCGGCAAAGGAAGGAGGACGCTACTTCGATCCTTTGTGCCAAAAGGGAAGGCCCCCGATTATTATCATCAGACGCGCCGGGGGTTGGGCTATGTATCAACTCCAGTCCCATCAGCCTCTGATTCTCGAGAGTCGTCAGGTCGCGATTGCTCTTCAGACACGTCATCGTGGGAGTCAGATGTCAGTATCGGCAACATCTTTAAAGGGCTTTCAGTAAACATGGTTTCAACAGGCCATCTGGAAGATGAAGATGAAGAAATGATCCAAGCTGATACAGATCCGTGGATCAACATTTAAACGCTCTTTGGGATATCCGCTTTGAACAGCGTGAGCCACCCACAGAAGACAAGGTTGTTCAGATCAACCTAGGAGATGAGGCCAACCCCAAGCCCATCTTCATAAGTGACGGCCTGTCGCCTCCAGAGAAGAAGGATCTAATATCTCTTGTACAAGAGTATATAGATGTCTTCGCCTGGAACTATGAGGACATGCCAGGGCTTGATCCACAAGTGGCCATGCACCGCCTCAACATCAATTCGGACGTAAACCTGTCAAACAACAGCAAGCGACGGTTCCGTCCCGAAATAATGAAGCAATTCATCAGAAGTCAGAAAGCTTATTGATTCTGGCTTCATCAGGGAGGAACAGCATCCCGACTGGGTAGCCAACATCGTCCCCGTCACCAAGAAGAATGGGAAGATCCGGATCTGCATCGACTTCCGCGATCTGAACGAGGCCTGCCCCAAAGACGAATTCCATTGCAATCACGGATGTCATGATTGACAATACTTGTGGATTCGAGCGAATGTCCTTTATGGACGGGTTTCTCAGGATACAATCAAATCAAGATGTATCCCGATGACGAAAAGCACACCTCCTTCAGGACACCTCTAGGGTGTATTGCTACACCGTCATGCCCTTCGGACTGAAGAATGCAGGGGAAACATACCAAAGGGCCATGAACGTCATTTTCCATCAGCAGATACGCAAACGTGGAATGCTATGTTGACGACATTGCAGTGAAAAGCCGCACTAAAGGTGATCACATAGCAGACCTGAAGGTGGTCTTCGACATCATGCGGGCTCATCAATTGAAGATGAACCCCCCAAGTCCTTCCTGGGGGTAGCCAGTGGCAAATTCCTAGGATTTGTTGTGACTTCCACAGGAATCCATTTGGATCCGGAGAAAGTCCGCGCTATCCAAGAGATGCAACCCCCCAGAAGCCTCAAGGAGCTCAGGGGATTACAAGGACGATTGGCGTACATCCGCAGGTTCATATCAAACCTTTCCGGGAGATGCCAACCCTTCGCCAAGCTGATGAAAAAGGGTGTTTCATTCATTTGGGACGACGCTTGTCAAAAAGCATTTGAGGAGATCAAACACTACCTCACCAACTACCAGTCCTTGCAGCTCCAGTATCCGGAAAGCCGTTTCTGGTATACGTCCGAGCAATGGATCATTCTTTGGGAGCTCTACTAGCTCAGAATGATGATCAGGGACGTGAGCAAGCAATTTACTATCTGAGTAGAACAATGATCGGAGCCGAACATCGGTACAACCCGATCGAGAAGAATGTTTGGCACTGGTGTTCGCCATTCAGAAAATGCGACACTATCTGGTAGGCCAGACTATAAATGTCATATCAAAAGTCAATCCTTTGAGGTTACTTATGACAAAGCCTTCTTCACTAAATGGCCGGCTGGCAAAATGGGCCATGTTGCTATCCCAGTATGATATGCATTTTCTGCCACAAAAGGCTATTAAAGGACAAGCGGTGGCGGACTTCTTAGCTGAATACCCAGATCCCAGGGCAGTCAAACTCTACGAGGATCTCCCAGATGAAGTTGCCGAAGTCTACCTGACTCAGACATCGTTCGAAAGTCAAATATGGCATTTTCTTCGACGGTGCATCAAGGACAGCCCAAAGGGACATGTAGTAGCGGGGTAGTAGTGAGTGGTACTCGTCTCCCCACAAAATTATGTCATTCCCCGAGCTGTCTCACTGACCGAGCCCTGCTCCAACAATGTGACGGATACAACGCTCTTTTGATTGGGATGCAATTCGCCGATGAGATTGGTGTTAAAATCTCGAGGCTTACGGTGATTCTAACTCATCGTCAGCCAAGTTCGCGGAGAGTATGAGGTCAGACATGAAGATCTAGTACCCTATTACAACGCGACAATCCACATGGCCGAGAGGTTTTCAAACTTCTACATCGACCATGTACCGCGCAGGCAAAATGCGCATGCAGATGCACTCGCATCCCTCGCTGCTTCCTTAGCTCTTCAGCTGGAGCAATGGAGAAAGTATTCGTCTATAGCCACGACCTATACTGTCCAAAAATTCCCCTCGGAGACTACCCAGGGTCAGCGGGAGATCGTCGCGGTAAAGAAACACTTGAAGTGTCGACCGCTTCAGGGCTTAAAGACTGGCGATTCCCCTACATTGATTTTGTCTTATACGGCATTCTGCCCGAAGACACCAAGAGGCGCCGCCATTCGGAGGAAAGCCCCCAATTCTACTATAATGCGATTTCGCGAACATTGTATCGTCGATCGCATGACGGGATCCTGCTCCGATGCCTCTCATCAAAAGAAGCCCAAGGAGTATTGAAAGAAGCCCACGATGGTACTTGCGGAGCTCATCAACCTGGCCCGAAATTGGCACATCGACTCCAAAGGATGGGTTACTATTGGCCCAAGATGATTGCCGATGCTGTCGCTTATGCTAAGAGATGTCACGCCTGCCAAATACACGGCGATTTCATCCATCAAGCACCAGGGTACCTCCACTCAACGACCTCTACTTGGCCGTTTGAAATGTGGGGGATGGACGTGGTTGGCCCTATCAGCCTACCATCATCGAAAGGACATCGGTTCATTCTAGCGATAACCGATTACTTCTCAAAGTGGGCCGAAGCTATCCCTTTGAAGAGGTGAAATCTTCTAACGTGATCAAGTTCATGAAACATCACGTATTTACCGCTTCGGTGTGCCTCGGCGTATCATCCATGACAACGGACCCCAGTTCATCAGCCAGGCTTTCCAGAGATTCTGCGCGAAGTTCAGAATCCAGAGTGTGTCCTCAACGGCATACTATCCTGCTGCTAACGGTCTTGCAGAAGCCTTCAACAAGACTATTGGCAAGCTTCTCAAAAAGTTCGTCTCGAAAAGTCAACGAGACTGGGACGACAAGCTGGGTGAATGCTTATGGGCCTACCGCACAACGGTGCGAACCCCAACTAAAGCCACGCCATTTTCCTTGGTATACGGATGCGAAGCGTCCTTCCATTGGAAATTCAAATTCCCTCTCTACGCGTCGCCTTGACAGCGGAAATGACAACTGAGGAGAAGCATCAGCAGCGACTCCAGGAGTTGGAAGCCTTAGACGACAAGCGTTTGCAGGCCCAACAACAAATCGAGCTTTACCAAGCTCGTATCACCAGAGCCTTCAACAAGAAAGTCAAAGCGCGAACTTTCAAGAAAGGCGACCTTGTCTTAGCTGTCCGAAGACCCATGGTCATGACGCACAAGACAAAGGAAAATTTCAGCCCAAATGGGAGGGACCGTTTGTAGTAGAGTCAGTCTACTCAAATGGGTCATATCGCCTCATAACTTCAAATGGCGATACACTCATGATGCCGATCAATGGCAAATCTTGAAGAAGTACTATCCTTAATAGTACTCTTCCTCCGATCAAGTTAAAAGTGCACCTCTGATCAAACATCCGACGCCCTCGACGGCTAAGGATAGAGGAAATGTTGGTCTTTAAACCCGACATAAATCCTCGACAACTCATCATGCTGAGGGAATAGCATGACTAGCCCAGCTCAACGGTAGTTGGTAAAGGCATGTCAAACCCGTTGATAGCTGAGGGTTTGCTAAAAATCCTAAGTGGACTTGAGTCCACTCTTTCCTTCCAAAATCCCTTACCAATTCTCGTCCATAGAATGGTAGGACCACAAAATACAATCATTACTACGTTAACACTATACCTCTGGTAATGAATACTCTTTGTCGAGTATAAACTTTGCTTGTTAACTCTGCATAGAGTAACAAACTCTCAAATTTGTCAAGTTAACACTATACCTCTGGCATTTCAAATTCCACTTGTCAATTCTATCAATAGAATAACAGGTCCTCAAATTGCTCTTATCACGAGCCAATTCTTGTCAATTTAACATTACACCTCTGACAAACTACTGTTTAAGTTAACATTACACTCTAAGCAGTACATCGAGTGCCTGTCAAGTTAATATCACACCTCTGATAGTCACCTTTCTTCAGACTTCCGTATCGAAGCTGAAATGGACGATGCCAAGTTAACATCACAACTTCTAGCATCCGAGTCATCGCTAAGTTCAACATACCCTATGGCCATGACCGTTCCTCGACTTCCTCGTCTAAGTCGAGATGACCAATGCTAAGTTCAACATCACACCTCTAGCATTACCTCACTGTTAGTTAAACATTACACCTATGACAGTGACATTCTGATTAGTTAATATCACACCTCTGACTCACATCCTTGTCGAGTTAACCCCACACTTCTGACAAGACTATCTCCACCCGTTAGTTAATATCACACCTCTAACGGTAAAAGCTTTACCAGATTCCTCGCGGGTCTAATTTCACTGTTTATTCTCTTCAACAGAATAACAGGTCCACCTAAAGACTTGTTAGGTTAACATTACCCGCTGACAATGTTTTATCAATTCCCCAGCTGACCTGAATCAAGTCAATCCCAGACACTTGACAAAAGTTCACCTTCTCTGGGAGTACGCATTCTCCCTGTCACTTTCTTTTACAAAGTGGCAGGTCACCAAAAATCATCCCATCCCTGTCAAGTTAATATTACACCTCTGACAGTATTATGAAAGTTCCTGAAATAGGAACTTTCCTTACAACTTTTGGCTTATTAAGATTACCATCATATTTTAATAAAGTCAGAAGATTCATTGCTTCTACGTGTCTAACTGAAGATAAAAAAAAAATTCTTTCAAGACAATGAAGAGGCAAAAAGAAAGTGTCACTTTTATTCATATCCAAACACATGAAAGTGATACAAACCGCTCTCTTATACAATAAGATTGAGTGTTACAATTAAGGAGTACAAGAAGTCCTCTCTCTCTCTGAGGCCGTACTCACTCCTTGAAGCCGCATCTGATCCTAAGTACATGATGTCTGGAGAAGTGCCAAATTGTGGCGACTATTGAAACCGATTGCACTTTGATGCACGACGCCAACTTCGAAAGCGCCCTAGCTACTAAGCCGGAGCAATGGTGTTCTTGAGGTCCGTGGCAACAGAAGAACCTGCAACCCTTCGTTCAAGATTTGATCTTTCCCCCGCAGGCCATCCAAAGGACATGGACTGTCCTTGATGTCACTTCTGGGATGGGAGAGGAAGAGGATCCTCTCTGCCACCGCAACCGCCGGAACCTCCTCGCCGTCATACTTGACCTGACCATCTCTTGCCATCAGGCATGTTTGGTACAGGAGATCTGAAGAGACCTTGGCGAGGGTTGGGTCCTCGTCAGAGACATAATATATTCTCTCAAAGGTGACGAGGACCATAATATATTCTCTCATAGGTGAACTTGAACAAGCTCGCCGGTTGAAGCATTCTTCCGGAGACCAGCGAACCTGCAAAGAACAAAT
This sequence comes from Agave tequilana, assembly GCA_038442645.1. Taxonomy (NCBI): domain Eukaryota; kingdom Viridiplantae; phylum Streptophyta; class Magnoliopsida; order Asparagales; family Asparagaceae; genus Agave; species Agave tequilana. The sequence goes on along the minus strand of JAVJIF010026836.1, from coordinate 1,192 downwards.
AAGAGAATCAGAAAATCTGGAACTTAGTATACTTAACAAAGAAAACTAAGTGACAGACGCGGCATCATTGAAGACTTCAGACGCGGGAACAACCCGCACGGTCAAACACCGCGTCGGCAGAAATAGACGCGAGTCAAAACTGTGCCACGCGCAGGGTTCAAACGCGGCCTCAGTTTGCACCCGCGCTTAATGCACAAGACGCGAAAAACTTCAGAACGCCGAAAATTGCCATCTCTCTGTTGGTGAACAGGAGTTGCAAGATTCAGGTCTGAAACGCGCCAAGGCAATGACCATGAGCAAAGCCAGCGTCAAGAACCCGCGTTCAGAGAAGTTCAAGTCACCGGCACAAATTCCAGAATAGGAAATGCACCAGTATTTCATTCAGATGGCTATGCCAAAGTACAGGCTACGAACATTATCGGGGTGACATACCAGCAGAGGCCTCTGTCCAGAGTTGGCCACTCTGCATCCAAACGCGGGCGCGTAAGATGATCCGAGAGAGGATTCCTTCTGAAGAGACCAAACAGGAGCATGAGAGCTCTGGGTCATCTTCATCCACGGGGTCACCTTCACCCATGAAGACGGTTCTCTGAAAGATAACTCAAGGCGTGGTCTCTCAGAGCAAACAAAAGAAAACAATCCAGTTTGGATTATTGAAGAGGGGGCACACCCTATTTAAGGCAGTCCCTAATAACTGTCATTAATAGTGCATCAATCGAACCGTCGCGCACGACTGTCAAAGCCCATAAAGGACGACGCGTGAACGTTGCTTTGGAAACCGACGAGAGCGCCGGTTTTTCAACCGCCAGTGTCGGTTCTGCATGCAAGGGCATTAACGCCTGAATCCAATGAGAGGCCGACGCGTGGATAACTGCCTTGGGAAGCAACGGATGACCCGCTATCCCAATCGACAGTGAAGGCTTGACGTTCAGATCTCCTAAAAATCTTTTTAAGTCATGCTGCATTGAACGCAGATGGGAAAGTCGCGTCTCTTCAGCAGACAAGGCTGCGTATCCCGTGTCTGCTCGATCCGCGTCTTTCCTGGCAAGACAGATTCTTGTATATTCAGAGCCGCGTTTCACTCTGTGATTGACGCTGCGTCTCATCAGAAGGACTTGGTGAAATCTAAGTTCCTGTGGACTGACGACCGCGTCTCACTTTATGGATCAATGCTGCGTCTCATCAGAAGACC
>JAVJIF010026835.1:42500-48034 GCA_038442645.1 Agave tequilana | reverse complement strand
ATCTATTAAAATTACTACTAAGAGAGGAGACATTAATACCTCACCCTTTAAAAAAGGAAAGATAATAATGAACCAGTTAACATTGAAGACATTAAAAAAATATATCATCAAAATAATTTTCAAATCAATGCTGCACACGATAGCACAACAAATAGATTCTTTATCAACTGAAATTAAAGGGTTACACAAAGAGTCCAGTCCTAATTTTCCACAAAGTTATTCAGCACCACATTTTCAACCAACCAATATAACCAATTGATTTGAAGAAAAAATTCAACCACTAAACTTACTAGGACCAAATAACTCAAGCTCTAGAAAAAAAATTAATAAAGATATTCCAGCACATCAAGATAAATACGATTGAAGAACAAAATGCATCAGAATCTGATCTGCTGAAGACTCTTCAGCCTCAGAAAATTCCTTAGTACAACAAATTAATCAATAGAAGATGATATTCAAGGAACAATCAAGATTTAGAAATTAATAGAATTCATCGAATACAAGCAGCATACATTCATACAAAATTATTGGCGTAAGGAAGAACTAGGAATTATTATCCTAGGCCAACCCTTCCAGATATTCAATATGAAGAACGAGCAATATTCATCAAGTTACGATGGTACTTCAGTTTATGAATGGAATATTTGATGGCAAAAGTGAATATGAAATATTAAACACTTTACGGAAATTGTATGGCAGTAACTGCCTACAAAACAAACCGACTACAAGAACAAATGCCACTGTTTACATTGTCACCGGATTCATTGGTCATTAAATATTGTGGATAACTCATTGACCCTAGAAGACAAACAACTATTTTAAATCACGAAATAGAAGTAGAAGATGCTCAGGGAACAATTACTAGGAGAAATGATTCTACTAGTTTTCTCATCGTCAAATAGCAACAACATTTTGTAGGAAACCTGCAGAAGAATTAGGATCTTCAAAAATATTCCTTACTAACCTTCGATGTCCAACCCTTCTGATTTCGATGGTACAAAGATATGTTTCTAACTCATGTGTTAAAACGGTCCGATTCAACCAAATCTTTTTGGAAAGAAAAATTTATTACAGGTCTACCCCATTATTTTCACAACGAGTTTTCACCAGTATTAAAAAGGCCATGGGAATTGAAGATGATAATATTGATTTTAGTACTATTACATACGGTCAATTATTTGCATTCGTTAAAAAGAAGCACTACTAGCCTGTCAGAAATTAAAATTTCAAGCCAAATACGGTAATAAACGAAAAGAAATGGGCCCTTTCTGTGAAGCATTTGGCATCACAGGAATAAAAGCTCCTCAATAGAAAGAAAACACAAACAAAAAATGATTCCTTATAAAAAAGAAGCCAAGAAATACAAATATTCTCGAAAACATTCAAACGAGATTATTATCAATCTAAAAGAATTACTTGTTATAATGTTGCAAACCTGGTCACATCGCAAGTAATGTAATTAAAAGGCAAAAATAGAATTAATGAAATCATAGACAATCTATCAGATATAGATTCAAACATAAAAGAAAAATTACAACTTTATTCTGAAATTAATAAAATATCTGAAGATGATGGATTTTACTATTCTTCAGTTCTAGTGACCATACACGTGTACATGTAACAAATTATATGATTAATACAAGAAACACTCTAGAATTACCTAAGGCAAAAAATTTAAAAAAGATTCAAAGAATTGATATTCGATATGATACAACAGATTCCAGACCCAGAAAATAAAAGGAACATTTAAAAAATTGAAAACCCTATAATCAATGAAGAAGACAATACGGATAACTAATAAAATTCCTTTTAGTATCTCAAAACTTTTTGAGACCTATCCCGTAAATACAACCTTGAAGCCCTAACCAAATAGCATTCATGAAATTCGAACAAAAATAAATTATTAAAAGAAAAATTAAGAATATTAAAGAAAATTTAAGCCAAATAGAAACAAAAAATTTAGCATACGAAACCCAAATGTGCCTTATTCAAACTCAACTCGATAAGGAAAAAAAATTGCAACCATATCGGAAGAAGAGTTACCTTTCTCATTAAACGAAATCACCATTTCAACCACTGAACCCTCCGACTCTAACTTTATTTCAACTATTAAGGGATTCACATATCAGAAATGGTTTGTATTCATAAATATACAATTCACAATTTAAATTCACAATATTCATAGGGGAACCATAACACCAATCAATAGATCAATAGAATTAGCAAACAAATTTTCCGATGAAATTAAAGATAAAACCCAGTTACAAAGATTTTTAGGAGGATTTAAAATTACGTATCTGATTTCATCCCAAAAATACGAATAATTTGTGCACCACTATTTCAAAGACTCCAAAAATATCCACCAGCATGCTCTGATAAGCATACTCAAATAGTCAAATAAATTAAAGAGAAAGTCCATTCATTACCATGTCTATGCATTCCTCATCCTCATGCATTCATTATAGTTGAAACAGATGCATCGGATATAGGATATGGTGGCATACTGAAACAAAGATTTCACAAACATCTCATGAGCAACTGGTTAGATTTCATTCTGGTGTATGGCTCGGTCCTCAAAAATCTTACTCCACCATCTAAAAGAAATTCTTTCCATTGTTCAATATTTCTAAATTCCAAGATGATCTTCTGAATAAAAAATTCCTTCTCCGAATTGATTGTCAATCCGCTAAATTTATTCTTGATAAAGATGTTCAAAATATTGCATCTAAGCAAATTTTGCTAGATGGCAAGCCATTCTTTCTATTTTTGATTTTGATATAGAGTATCTTAAAGGTTCAAATAATCCTTACCTACACCATTCCTAACTCGTGAATTCTTAACCACAAATTCAAAATGAGTATCGACAAAGGCAAATCTCCGATTCAAAAGACCGTCAATTCCAAAGACTATGAATTAAAAATCTCATCACTTTCATCCTCGCCTATTCAAAGTCCCAATAAATCCAAGTCTTAGGTAATTTTCCTCCTCTTCCTTATGCCATGACTCTTCAAACGCCTTCTGCCAAAATTCAAACACATCACGCCCTCAGTCAACATCTGATTCATCTCCTTATTTCACCAAAAGGAATCCAGAACATCTACTCCTTACCACCTTTACTGAAATTCCTGATTACAAAACCCTCTTCTCATTTGTTAATAAAATCCTACCTTCTGGTTGTCAATGGATTCCAGACGACCCACTCAAAACTCAACGATATTATGAACTTGTTCTCGTTGACTCTGGCTCTATTGAGCTATATCATTCTATGGACAAAAACAATCCCGACAGAATCTCTTATTCAAAATGCATCATCAAAAGAGTAATCAACCGACAGAATGGGCATCCTAAGCTACAATGAAGGATTTTATAGTCAATTACATTCCAAAAGGTTACTCCTATCATGATTATCGGATGGCCTAGTATCGCGCATTCCTCTACAGACCATTTGATCATTCATGGTTTTTTTATCTTTCATTCAAACTGTCAAGAAGATTTTCCAATTTGGTTCTATGAGTGGTGGCATTCATACGGACCCACAACAGATATTCTACCACCAGCAATACTCAAAGGCTTCAATCCCTACCTACTCAAAGCCAAAGGACTACCTATGGGGCCGTTTGTTTCGCGTAAAACTCCGTAATTCGTAAATGACTTACTACACAGTTACAACTACGGCGTTTGTTTGGACCGTAATTCATAAAAGACTTACGTAACTCAACTAACACTCACTTGCAACCCAGTTACCACTCACTTACAACCCAGTTACAGTTAATTTTGTGGTCATAAAATTTGTATTATTTTTTATATTAATATTAATTTTTTTAATATTTAACTTTTTTATATTTTATTTGCAGTATTAAAACTTTTAAAATCACCAAATAGTTAATTTTGTGGTCAACTTTTTCACTTACGACTTATACATTACGACAACCAAATACCGTAAAGTACAATACACTTTCTCACTTTACAATTTTATTTACCAACCAAACACCGTAAAATTTACATACATGTAACTCATTTACAATTGTAAAGACTTTACCAATTACAACTACGAATTACGGCCAGTTACGACAACCAAACAGACCCTATGTCAAGACAGTATAGTTCTACAGAGAATTCAAGGTTCCATGGATTTTCTGTTGGAGTTACAGAGTTGCTCAACATTATAGTATTGCCGACAAATTTCCTATGAGTCACTTCCGAGAATTCAAAATTAAATGGTGGGACAAATTTTATGAAGCCTCTGTTCGGACACAACAGTTACTGAATTCCTCACCACCGCAAAAAATTCCAACATCATATTCAACAAATTGCCAAGCAAACGGATCCTTCCACTACCCTAAAATCCAACTCGAAAACCCCAGTTCAACTCCCAGACGACTCTGAATCAGAAGACGAATTCCAATAGTTCTTACAATTCCAAAATTTAAGAAGATGCAGAAGCAACTCAACCGTTCTCGGGCAAACTCCACGACATCCTCCACCTCCACCGATCCCATCGGTGGCCAGGATCCCTTTGATATGTAAGAGAGAGAGAGAGAGAGAAGAGAGAGAGAGAGAGAGAAGAAGAGCACTTTTCTGTAAATTCCACCATCAGAAGACAGAAGACAAAGCACTTATCATAAGAAGACAAAATACTGTCACTCATCACAAGATGACAAAAGCAGACAGCATCTCCAGCTCAAAAGCATCACCCGATTCCACAGCATCTCCAGATCAAAAGCAAAAGAAGAAATGACAACGCACTTATCTTTCCAGCTCAAAAGTAATCCACTCACCGGCAATAATTCAAAAACGACAGAGGAGACTTGACGGAAAGTAGATTCCTTACCTCAAAGAACGTGACGCACTCGCCCAAAGCAGATGCCTTCAAGAAGGATAACTCATCCCTCAATCATGCAGGACAGCTCATCACCTCCAGAAGCATCCACCTCTCTATAAATCAGATTCCCCTTCATTCGTCAAAGGCAGAGTGAAAATAACAATCAGCAATTAAGCCAGAAATTCCTCAGTCCTCAACCACCTTCTTCAACTACCATCTTCACCTAAACCTTTCAAACTGTATTCCTACCTTATCCTGTATCCAGTTTCAAAAGTCATAGTATCAAGACAAGCCTTGTAAGTTCATATTCCATTTATAATTTATATCTTCAATAATATTTCATCTTTTGTTAATACTGTGTGGTTTTTGATTAATACTTCCACAACAAGATTGCATTGTGCACTTCTAACTCTTATCAAGAGGAATCACGAGGAAGAAGTTCATAACCCTTCACCGGTTATTCGGCTTCTAATCTTGTTCGAAGTGATCGTTTCTGTTTCCTTTTTCATATAATCATCTTAAACTTACTCCTGGGTTTATTTTGGTATCAGAGCGAAAATAACAATCAGCAATTAAGCCAAAAATTCCTCAGTCCTCAACCAACCTTCTTCAACTACCATCTTCACCTAAACCTTTCAAACTGTATTCCTACTTATCCTGTATCCAGTTTCAAAAGTCATAGTATCAAGACAAGCCTTGTAAGTTCATATTC
>JAVJIF010026835.1:0-40000 GCA_038442645.1 Agave tequilana | reverse complement strand
AGAATAGAGACAAATTGAATTAGTAGTGGTTATACATGCAAACTATGTGATACTACTCCCAGCTCTTGAAACCATGTTTTCTCCCCATTTGGACCCTATTCTCTGCTCTTATAAGGCCTAGTTCTAGCCAATCAGGGCTGAAAGTTTGAGTTTTAGTGAAACATCTCAATTAAGAAAAGAATCAAGTTTAATTAGTAGTAATTATACATAAAACAATATAATAGTACTTTGAGTTATTGAAAACTTCATTTTTCCCCCGTTTGGGACCTATTCGGCTCATATACAACTTAGTCCTGGCCAATTCGGGGCTAAAAATTTGACTTTTGATCAAACTTCTCAATTAGCACTAGAAACAAGGTTAATTAGCTGTAATTGTATATAGAAACTATGTAATAACACTCTCAGCTCTTGACAACAATATTTTCCTTTCATTTGGGCCCTATTTGGCTCTTATAAGGCCTAGTTAAGGTCAATAAGGGCTAAAGGTTTGACTTTTCATCAAACTTCCCAATTAAGATTAGAATCAAGTTTAATTAGTAGTAATTATATATAAAAACTATGTAATACTATCCCCAGCTCTTAAAAACTACATTTTCCCTATTTCAACCCTATTGGGTTCTTATAAGGCCTAGTTCAGGCCAATTCGGGTTGAAAGTTTGACGTTTAGTCAAACCTCTAATTCAAAAATAGAAACAAGTTTAATTAGTAGTAGTTATGCATATACACGATGTGATACTACTCTCAGCTCTTAAAACCATATTTTCTCCCCGTTTGGGCCTTCTCGGCTCTTATAAGACCTGGTTCAAGCAGTCGAGGCTGAAAGTTTAACTTTTGGTAAAACTTTCTAATAAAACTAGAAACAAGTTTAATAGTGATAATTATACATAAAAACTATGTAATATACTCGCGGCTATTAAAACTGCATTTCTCTTTATTTGGACCCTATGGCTAATCGGGGCTGAAAGTTTGACTTTTGGTCAAACTTTTAATTAACGCTAGAAACAAGGTTAATTAGTAGTAATTAGATATAAAAACTATGCAATACCACTCACAGCTCTTGAAAACCACATTCTCCTCCTGTTTGGATCCTATTTGGCTCTTATAATGCCTCATTCAGGCCAATCAAGGCTGAAGGTTTGAATTTTATATAAAATTACTATGTAATACTACTCTCAGCTCTTGAAAACATGTTCTCTCTCCTTTTTGGGCCTATTCCGTTCTTATAAAGCCTAGTTTAGGCCAATCGGGACTGAAAGTTTGAGCTTTCAGATTAAGGCTAGAAACAAGTTTATTAATAGTAATTGAATATAGAAGCTTTGTAATACCGTTCCAGGCTATTTAAATCAAGTTTTCTCCCTGTTTGGGCCTTATTTGGCTCTTATAAGTCCTACTTTAGGCAAGTCAGGGCTAAAAAATTGACTTTTGGTCAAGCTTTCAAATTAAGTACAGAAATAAGTTTAATTTGGTCAAACGCTAATGCAGAGTTTTAACATGCAATTGATACGCACTAATGATAACAACAATGCAAGAAAATGGCTACCTATATATATATATATATATATATATATATATATACCTATATATATATATACCTATATATATATATATATATATATATATATATATATATATATACCTATATATATATATACCTATATATATATAGATATATACATATATATATATATACCTATATACATATATATACCTATATATATACCTATATACCTATATATATATATATATACCTATATATATACCTATATACCTATATATATACCTATATATATATATATATACCTATATATATATATATACCTATATATATATATATATATATATATACCTATATATATATATATATATAGGTATATATATATATATATATATATATATATATATATATATAGGTATATATATATATATACCTATATATACCTATATATATATAACTATATATACCTATATATATACCTATATATATACATATATTATATATATATATGTATATATACCTATATATATATAACTATATATACCTATACATATATACATACATACATATATATATATATATATAATATATATATATATATACACACACCTACATATATATACCTATATATACCTATACCTATATATATACCTATATATACCTATATATATATATATATATATATATATATATATATATATATATATATATATATATATATAAGTATGTATATGTTATATATACCTATATATATATGTGTATATATATATATGTACATACCTATATATATATACCTATATATACCTATATATACCTTTATATATATATATATATATATATATATATATATATATATATAATATATATATATAAAGGTATATATAGGTATATATATATATATATATATATAGGTATATATATATATATATATATATAGGTATATATATAGGTATATATATATATGTATAAATATATAGGTATATATAGGTATATATCTATATATATAGGTATATATGTATATATATATATATATATATATATATATATATATATATATATATATATATATATATTTATATATTATATTTTTTTTCTTTTTTCTTTTTTTTTACATATCAAATGGATCCTGACCGCCTATTGGGTCAAGTGCTGGATCAATGGGTGAAGAGGATGCAGTAGAGCTGGTTCGTGATTTGGCGATTTGCTTTTGCATCTTTTTGAATTCCTGGAATTTTAAAAATTGTTGAAATTCATCCTCGGAGTCTGAATCTCCTTGAATTGTCGTTGAAGCTTTTTGAAAGGTTTTTGGAGAGTCCGCGTGCTTAGAGACTTGTTGAATTTGATGTTGGAATATTTTGCCTGAGATGAGGAACTCGCCAACCGTTGATTCTGAGCATAGATTTTGGTTGAACTTGTCCCACCATTTGATTTTGAATTCCCGGACTAAGCTCATTGGGAATTTGTCTGTAGCATTGTAGTGTTGAGTAATTTGGTAGCTCCAGCAGAAAATCCATGGTACTTTGAATTCTTTGTAGTATTGAACTGTTTTGATGTAATGCAATCCTTTGGCTTGGAAGAGGTACCTGTTGAAGCCTTTGAGTGCTGTCGGTGGTAGTATATTGGTTGTAGGCCCGTATGAATGCCACCATTCATAGAACCATATTGGAAATTCTTCTTGGCAATTGGTATGGAAGGTGAAGAACCATGAATGATCGAAGGGTCTGAGGTGGAATGCCCGATACCAGGCCATTCTGTAGTCATGATAAGTATATCCTTTCAGAATGTAGTTGACTGTGAATTCTCTTGTGGTAGCGAGAGATGCCCATTCTATTGGTCGAATTATTTTCTTGATGACGCACTTGGAATAAGAGATCCTGTCTAGATCGCTCTTATCCATGGTATGATAAAGCTCTATTGAACCAGAGTCAATGAGGACTAGTTCATAGTATCTTTAGTTTTGAGTGGATCATCTGGGAGCCACTGGCAGCCAGCTGGTAGGAGTTTATTTATGAATGAACAAAGTGTTTTGTAGTCAGGAATCTCGGTAAAGTTGGTGAGGATTAAATACTCAGGATTTTTCTTGATGAAATATGGAGATGAATCGGATTGGGGCCGTGGAGTATTTTGGGTCTTTGTTGGAGTTGTTACCGCAAAGGGAAGAGGAGGAAAGTTACCAAGGACTTGGAATCTGTTGTGACTTTGAATGGGAGAGGTTGAAAGAGATGAGATTTTTATTTCATAATCTTTAGGATTGACTGTCTTCTGGATTGGAGACTTTCCTTTGTCCATGATGAGTCTGTGGTAAAGAATCCAAGGGTTATATGGGGACGTTGTTTGAATGGAATGAATGCATGCAGAATGCAATGATTCTTTTCTATGAATCAGGTTTATGCTATAATGAATTGTATCATTTTGTAGGGTATTTAAATTTTTGGACTGGACAAGAGATATAAATCTGAATATGATTTCTTGTCCCATGATTCTTGTACCTAATCCTTTTGAATCAACCCAAAATGGATAAATTTGAGTTAAAAATGGTATTCCTAATATTATATCAGAATTTAAATTTTCAATAACAATGAATTGGTGTTTGAAACAAATTTTTTCATTGCATATTGATATTTTTGTTATTTTCCCCATAACCTTTAAAGGTGAATCATTTGCTGTAATTAATTTTTCTTCTGTGGGTTCATAATTCTTTGTTGGAAGTATACCGTTCCTAATTACACTGTGGTCGGCTCCTGAATCAATCATCGCTGTAAGGGTTAGTTTTGAATCATTGATAGCCAGGGTTATGAATATGAACCATTTTTGGTAATTGAATTTTTCAATGGTGGTGATGAATTTAGGGTCAGATGGACAATTGGTTGAAATATTTATTTCATTCAGGAAAAGGGAAGCGGTTCTTCCAATGATTCTGAAGCAGTAGTTTTTCTTTTGTTTTATTAATTTGGCTTTGGACAAGGCACATCTGCGTTTCATATGCTAGATTTCTTGTTTCTATTTGTCGTAAATTTTCCTTAACGAATCTGATTTCATCTTTTAGGAGTTGTATTTCTGTTTGGAGTTTACGAATGTCGTTTGGTTTGGTTCCTAAAGTAGTATTTATTGGATAAGTTTCAAAAAGTTTGAAATGCTGAAAGGTTGAGTTAAATTATCCTTTTCTTCTTCTTCATTAACTATTAGAGTTCTTAATTTTTCTAGATGCTCTTTTTGTGTTTTTAAATCAGGAATCTGTTGTATCATGTCGAATATTAATTCTTTTGATTTTTTCTCTGAATTATTTGTTTTGAGTGCTTTGAAAGTATTTTCCTTGATCATATTGATTGTTTTACACTTACAATCGGAGTCGCTAGAGCTTGATGAGTTATAATATTCATCATCACTGGATATTTCCTTGATTTCGGAGATGGTTTGAAATCTTTCTTTAAGTTTCTTCCTTATATTGTAGTCTAAGTCTGTCATATTATCTATGATCTCATTATTTATTATTATTATCAGATTTTTTTTCTTTTCTCTTTTGATTTGCATTTATTTGCCATGTGGCCAGTTTTTCCACATTTGTAGCAAGTAATTGGCTTGGATTTATTCTGGTAGTAATTTTCGTGTGAACGTTTTTGAGAATAGTCATGTTTTCTTGTTTTAGGATTTTGAGGATAGCCTCGTCTTCTTGTCCCATAATTCTTGTAATGGCTCATCTTTTGATTGCGCCTTTTTTTAATGCACGGACTGCCGCATAGGTATTTAAAATATTAGAAAATGAGTTTTAAAACTGAAATCAGCTCAATCGGACTACCACGGAGGTCGAATCAATTTTGTACGTCGTATCGCGTATTGGTACGGTGATACGCATATCAGGGAGCAGGGGGTTACATTTCTCCCCACCTTACAAAAAATTTCGTCCTCAAAATTTCAAATCAGGTGTGAGAACGATATTTCCAACCCCAAAGCCTAAAGGTTACGGGTCCACGACACGTCCGTTGCGCACTCTGCTATCTATAAGAAACTTGGGATGGAGAAGTATGGTAGTGAACTAATCCGAACGGATGGGAAGCAAGACGATGCAAGGAAAACGAGAAGGAAATCGGATGTTCTGGTTGACAACTGGAAGGAAGGAAGGAATATAAACGAGTCAAGGAGTGAATCGTCAAGGTCATGGTATTCTTGTACTCGTTGCTAAAATGCCCAAATTCAGATACAGATCAGTTAATCTGAACCTGATTGTACTGTTAGTAAGAGCCCAAGCATTGACCCAGGTGGTTACCCATACCAGGTGTGAACCTAAGCTCTGATACCACTATGTAACGCCCCGATCCCGCAGGTACGGGGACGTTATGGCGACGTACATACGCAGGGCGGAAAACCCTCACGTACGTACGCTAAGCCTCAGTACAATAAATAATCTCCATCAATACTTGAGTTCCAGCATGAAATAAGTACAAGAATACCTGCAGAAAGAGGTCAGCGATCATAACAGATATGAAAAATAGGGACAAATAAGATAACAGAAATAAATCACCAAGATACCTATGAAAAGTCCCGATGAGGAATCTCCTATGTGACTCCATGGTACTCTCCGATACTACGGTAACTCGGATCTCCAATCTGGGCACGCAAACCCAGGGTCGTCAGAAAGCGACCTAGTGAGTGGTAAAATGAAGGAGGCAGTAATAAATACAATAGTAATACAAGCACGATAATAATATATAATACAAGATGCGATAATAGTGATACCATATGATAAGCATATACGAAGCAGTAGAAATATATAAACATGTTATCTTTTAATACTATCACTACATATCCGGTTATCATCAGGTCAAGTCTATAGTCGTGTCCAGTTTATATAATATATAATGTTATCTAGTGGTGACGTAATAAAAGTGAACATGCTAGTGGGATGTGATAGAAGTGAACATGGTAGTGATGTACATGAACATGTAAATGAAGTATGCAACATAACCATCCGACTGTGTTGTGCACATACAGTCATGTTGTTTGCAAAATATAGAATATATGCAATGCAGAACATGCGTAGTATGCCACTACATACAGTGTAACATGTACCAGGTCATGTAACAAAGTAGACATATAACAAGATGGCGCATATATCATCAGGAACAGTAACAAGTACATCTAAACAATAATATACATGTATCAAGTAAGGCATGTCATTTATACAATAGTAGCAATCAGTACTACCTGGTATTTTAATCAATCTCTTTCAGTGTCCCATACCACTAGAAGTTCATACTGGAGCCCGCACTCTAGTCGAACCCATCCGGACATAGCCTACGGGTACCATTATCCAAATGAGAGAGTGACCAAATAACAAGTGTTCCCGACGTCACTATTCTGTATACTGTTTTATTATGTTAATTGGAAACCCATGGTCGAGGAGTTCTTATCGGGTGGGTGTATCCCGTGCATACCCGGGACAACGGCCTTAAACAGACCCCTGGCTGCTGAGACCAGGGCCAGCCCGCTAGAGCTGTAACATGTTACGGGAATCTCAATGAGCTAAACAATAACGGGATGCTCATGAGTAACAGACGGTAGCCAGCACTACCCCGTCCCCTGCAGTGGGACAAACAATGGATCCAGACATCCACCCGATATGATCTAGTCAACCGTCAAGTCTCCCCCAAACCCAAGTTATCATTATGATCTTTCATTATACAGTATATCATGAACAAGTACAGGATATGCTACATGTAATACAATAACATGACATGAGCTCTGTTGATAGTGCGAAACACTATAACGGGAAATGGGAAACAATAGATGTGGGAATCCACATATCGCATATCAACAGCTCATGTATCCAGTAACGGGAGTAACAATATCAGTAACGGGAAACAAGCATATAACATGAATACGGTAACATGGAACAATAATACATGTAATATGAATAGGAATCCAGATGACAAGAAGATAAACACAAGCCATGCATGTATACTGGTGAATAGATATCACAGTGCCTTATGAACATGCAATACTAGTGTCAAGTGGAACAGTGCTGTGTTAACATAGCATAACTGAGTATCGAGCATCCATATAACACGATGATAACAATAATATGAAATGCGGCAGTCCGTGCATTGGTACATCCGTGTACCAGTGGAACATATATGTGTCGCGATACTCTGTATAACATGTCATACCAGTAGTCAATGTATAATGTAATACCGTGTCCAGTGAAGTACATTGTCCGTGTCATGCTGATACCAGCGCATGAAATATCGGTGTCCTGCAGTCATAGCTAGTGATAGTGTAGTGTCATCGAAATATACAGGTGCGACACTACATGAAATAAGAGTGTCTAGGTAGTGGCCCAAGTATCAGTGGCTGTGCAGGTATGATGACTGGGTCCGAGTGGTCTATGTCAGTATTTCTTGTTATTACAATTGTCTCCCTATATTATATGACATCAAGAAATACCTAACAATATTACAGGAATCACCTATTACAACGGGTGTCCAACAAGTACCAGTTAATAATGAATTATTACCGTCTTTTATCCATAATCCCGATATATCAATCAATGTCTAGACTAAACATGGTAAAATATAAGTTATAAAAGAAAAACACTCACAAACTAGCCACGGGAAGGTAGCTCTCTTTCCCACGATCGCAACGGATTTAGAATCGTCCGAATCGGAGTCCGGATGCTCCAGATATCGCCCGAATACTAAATCATAACAGAAAGGGTAAATACGTAAATAAAACTATTTCAAACGCAAATACTGAAAAGTACCAGGGGTTTTCTGTAAAATTACCTGTAATGGGTTTGGATGCGGGTTTGGGCTCTTAACGGGTCGGGTCTGGATCCGAGAACCCGAACCCATAACTTAAAGTAATGGGTAAAAGGGTTAATGGGTTTATGGGTGCTATACCCTACCCAATAAGGGGTTTATTTGGTTTGGGATTTACCCAAACCCAATTAAGGGAAAATAAGCACAGCAGCAGCCCTTGACTGCTGCTGCTTGTCCGCGCGCAGGCCGGCCAGCACCCGCTGGCCGGCGGCGGAGGAGGCCCGCCGCGGCGGTCCCGGCCACCGGCGCGCGGCGGCGACGGAGAGAGGATGAGTGAGTGAGAGAGGGTAAGTGAGAGAGAGATAACAGGGAGAGAGAGGGAGAGAAAATAGGGAGAAAGGAGGGGGCGGCAATTCGGCTGGGGGCACGGTGGCGGCCGGCCACCAGCCGCGTGGCAGGAGGCGGAGCCCGGTGGCGCGCCGGCGGCAAGGCCGGCAGCGGCCTGTAGGGAGAGAGGGACAGGGAGAGGGATTAGAGAGAGAAATAAAAGAGAAGAGGGAGAGAGAGAGAGAGGTTAAAGAGAGAGAGAGAGAGAGTTTATTGATCTTAATTAGAGAGAGAGTGTGTGGGAGATTTTAATAGGGGGGAGAGAGAGAGAGGTTAGAGAGTCAAAGGCGGTGGCGTAGAGCTCTCCAGAGAAATGGAGAAGAGGAAAGAAAAGAAAGGAAAATAAAAAGATTAAAATATTAATTTATTATTATTATTATTTTGGCCCAAAATTCGACCAGCTCTGAACGGTGCCCAAAAATTACAAAAAATAGAGAATATTACGCTAATACGGAATATGAAAATGGTTTGAAGAAATTATGTCTAGTTTGCAAACTAAAAATCCTGGAAGATGTCGCCGGCACTAGGCGACACCAGTTTGGCCGAATTTTGATAAATTCGCAAAAATCCCCAAAAATATCCTAATGTAGATAACACGATTCTAAGGCACATGCTGAAAGCGGATTCTCAAAATACAACTCTATTTGTGAAATAAAATTCGGAAAGCCGATTATCAGTATTGGTCGACACCGACTACGGAGATTTTCCAAATAATCCAGAAAAATTCCAGAAAATCCTGAAAAATTTAAAATATTAGAAAATGAGTTTTAAAACTGAAATTAGCTCAATCGGACTACCATGGAGGTCGAATCAATTTTGTACATCGTATCGCGTATTGATACGGTGATACGCATATCAGGGAGCAGGGGGTTACATTTCTCCCCACCTTACAAAAAATTTCATCCTCGAAATTTCAAATCAGGTGTGAGAACGATATTTCCAGCCCCAAAGCCTAAAGGTTACGGGTCCACGACACGTCCGTTGCGCACTCAGCTATCTATAAGGAACTTGGGATGGAGAAGTATGGTAGTGAACTAATCCGAACGGATGGGAAGCAAGACGATGCAAGGAAAACGAGAAGGAAATCGGATGTTCTGGTTGACAACTGGAAGGAAGGAAGGAATATAAATGAGTCAAGGAGTGAATCGTCAAGGTCATGGTATTCTTGTACTCGTTGCTGAAATGCCCAAATTCAGATACAGATCAGTTAATCTGAACCTGATTGTACTGTTGGTAAGAGCCCAAGCATTTACCCAGGTGGTTACCCACACCAGGTGTGAACCTAAGCTCTGATACCACTATGTAACGCCCCGATCCCGCAGGTACGGGGACGTTATGGCGACGTACATACTCAGGGCGGAAAATCCTCACGTACGTACGCTAAGCCTCAGTACAATAAATAATCTCCATCAATACCTGAGTTCCAGCATGAAATAAGTACAAGAATACCTGCAGAAAGAGGTCAGCGATCATAACAGATATGAAAAATAGGGACAAATAAGATAACAGAAATAAATCACCAAGATACCTATGAAAAGTCCCGATGAGGAATCTCCTATGTGACTCCATGGTACTCTCCGATACTACGGTAACTCGGATCTCCAATCTGGGCACGCAAACCCAGGGTCGTCAGAAAGCAACCTAGTGAGTGGTAAAATGAAGGAGGTAGTAATAGATACAATAGTAATACTGTTGGCCCAATGGCCTTCCACTCTAGTTTTGATGATGATCAACTCATGTAGTTATGTTTACTAATATTCTTGTGTTTCTAAGTTTCAGATCATTAACAGGATATTAGTTGGTGATTAGCTTCAACAAGGAGTTTAGAAGCTTTCCATGTTGATTCCGGTGCCAAAGCTTAAAGATCATACCTTTGCACTTGGAGGATCACGCGTTTGGGATCGAGTCTACTTGAAGATGGAAGATCGACAAGAAGACTTAGGTATCCTAGTTTAGATAGAGTTTTAGATCCATTTGTAAAGCTTAGTTTAGTTGATATGCTCAAGTGCACAACACACACGTTTCATGATTTGGATTTTGGTTTTCATGGATAGTAGATCAAAACAAGTTTACATGTTTTATATGTATATTAGATGTGCTCTATATACATACATGCTTATATGACTTATACAAACTTAGTTTGACATACCTATTAATGTAGTTTTATGTTTTGGTATAAAACATATTTTTGTAATTAAAGACAAAACTATGATATATTTGTTGAATGTGTATTAGACCTATGTCCATATGCATCATGCTTAATAATGTTCAAATATCATGTTTTTGTATTTCTATAAGTTTTTAGGAAAATCAGATTTCCTATTGAAAAATCAAGTTTGATAAAAATACAAGTTTTGTTTTTGATAAAATTGGCAAGACACAAAAATGAATTGATATGTTTATATATTATCTTGAAATTTTTATCACTTGTTTGAGTTTCAATATAAAATGATAAAACAATTTTTATGGTATTTTTAAAGAGATAAAAGATTTTTTAGAAAATATTTTTTCAAATTTTCTGACCTTGTTTTTGTGCTGACAGGCTGGTCGGTCGACCCTGACGGTCGACCGCACCAAGGGCCGGTCGACCGTTCGGGTCGACCGACGTGCACAGACGTGCACGTCTGTAAGGCACAGACACGGTCGACCGGGACGGTCGACCGAGTTGAGAGCTCTGCTCTCGGGTTTTCTGGGTCGACCGGGCCGGTCGACCGCAGTTGCCCAACGGTCATAATTCTGACCGTTGGCGGTCGACCGGACCGGTCGACTGGTGGCCTGTCAGGCTGCCACATCAACCTAACGGCTAGTTTTGTATAGGGGCTATATAAACCCCATCTCTTTGGGGATTTTGGCCAAGTTTTTTAAGAGAAAAATTTTCAGT
Organism: Agave tequilana; assembly: GCA_038442645.1. Taxonomy (NCBI): domain Eukaryota; kingdom Viridiplantae; phylum Streptophyta; class Magnoliopsida; order Asparagales; family Asparagaceae; genus Agave; species Agave tequilana. The sequence goes on along the minus strand of JAVJIF010026835.1, from coordinate 28,482 downwards.
TTTCTGAAGTGTTTAAAAGAGTTTTAAAAAGAGTTTTTGGGCTTTAAAAACTTCTCATCTTTATTTGTTTTGGGTTTTTGGAAAATCAAAGAAAACTAGGTTTTGGGATTTGATTTGGTATTTCATTTTCTATCATATACAAGAGATTTCCCAAGTAGTTTTTCTTTGTTGCTTGTTTCCAAAAACACTTTGATTCCACACTTGAGCTATATCATACTATCCTAAACTATTAGGATCTTTGTTTTGTGGAAAAGAAAGAAAGAGAGAGTTTTGAGGTTGTTGTTTGTAACCTCTAAGTTGTACACCCTTATTCTTGTTGTATCCCTCTTAGGTAGAGGTGATCAGGTGATTGAGATTGGTTGTAAGAAATCCTCTTTGGTAGAGGTTGAGATTGTGTAATTGGGTTGTTGGTTTGCTCCCTCTTAGGTAGAGGTGGAGATTGGTGTTTGCTCCCTCTTGGTGAGGTGGAGTTGGTTGTTGGTTTGTATCCCTCTAGAGTGAGGTGGATTGGTTGTTGTTTGGCTACGGGCCTACCCCTCGGTTGTGAGGTGGTTGTTTGAGAGAGGAGTTTGGTACTCCTAGTGTTGTAACAAATCCTTCTCGGTGAAGGTTCCCTCGGTGGGAGTCCTCGGTGGACGTTGATAGTGGATTAGAAATCCTACACGGTGGTGTAGGCGGGGATGTAGAGCAAGGTGCTCGAACCTCAAAACATATCTTGGTGTTTGCGTTTTGATCCATTGTCTCTCTAACTCTCTCTCTTATAATTGTGCAAAGCATCATACTTCATATCATATCATACTTGCTTGTGTTGAGCATATTTCATATTGCCTTGCATTATTTCATATTGCTATTCATTCTTATATGCTTGGCTTGATTGTGTGTGTGCCTCACTTGTACCTAATCAACAAGAGCTTCACATAGCACCTCAACCCATTCAAGGGGAATCAAGAGGAGTTAGTCCAGAGCCCTTCACGGGGAATTCGGCTACACTTGTTGATTGTACTAAGTGTGTTGCAAGATTTGCATTAGCTTCCGCATTTTGTGCACTTAGTTTGCACTTAATTTCTAGATTAGCACAAACACCTATTCACCCCCCCTCTAGGTGTTTTTCAATTGGTATCAGAGCTAGTGCTCCTGATACTTAGGCTTAACATCCTAGGAGTGAGATCCATTTGCTTGCTAATCTACATTTGCATTTGATTGTTTGCACATATTTAGTTTATACCATGGACTTCATGACCCCACCTAGTTTTGACCCTTCCAACATTGATGTTTGGAAGTATAGGATGTCCATGTACCTAAAGACCCTAGGTTTGCATGTTTTCCTTGCGGCCACCAAGAGATGTTATCTTGGTGATTGCAATCATATAGGGGCCAATGCACAAGCCCTAGAGGCTATTAGAAGCACATTACCTAAAGATTATCTTATGTGTCTTTCTAATCTTGATTCCGCTTTTGCAGTGTGGAACAAGTTGACAACAACCACCACCTCCAAGCTTCAATTGCCAATCCAAGAAGAGGAATCTAGCGGAGAATCCGAGCCACAACAATGCTATATGGTCCAAGGGAATGACTCCCTTGAGGTACATTCGGAATCTCAACTAGATAGTAATGATTGTGCTAGTTCTTCAAATGATTATGTTGATCCCCATGCCTTAAATGAAGAACTATCTATTGTGTGTGAAAAGTTAATAGAAAAATATAACGTGTTGAAAAAGAAAAGTCTAGATATTGAAAAAGAAAATAAATGTTTGCATTCTAGACTTGATTGTGTTTTGCAAGAGAAAGTTGAGGTCTATAATGAAAGGGATTCATTGAGATCTCAATTGGAACTTGCTTTAAAAGAAATAAATTTTTAAAGTCAAAAAATGATTGTGAAACTCTTTTGAAGAAAAATGAAAATTTGTCTTCTAAAGTTGATTTTGTTTTAAAAGAGAATGTTGCTTTGAAAAACAAAATCATTTCTATTTCAAATGAGTTGAATGTTTGTTTAGATAAGAATATTGTTTTGCAAAATAAAATTGATGCACATGTTTGCCATACTAGGGTAGTATCACACACTTCACCTATTGCATGCCACACTTCTTCCTCTAAGATTAATGATGACATTTGTTTGCTTAAGAAGAAGGTTGATTGTTTGGGCTCCACTATGAGCCAATGTGCTAAGAACATACACGCTTGGAATCCTTGGTTCGAAAGAAACAAGTTCCATCTTCTATGCATGCACACCCTCCACGGCATACACATGCTCCTCACGGACACCATCACACCATGTATGCTCATGTGTACACTTGTACACATTGTGGTCGTAAGGGCCATCTTGCTAAATTTTGTTATGATAGATTACATACTCCTAATTTAGCAAAGAATTTTGTTTGGGTTAGAGAAGGTACTAACCCCCATGGACCCAAAAGAGTATGGGTACCAAAGACCACCCCTCCTATTATTTTTGATGTAGGTGTGGGCTCTCACATGACGTGAGAGTGATGACACCTTGGAGTGGATGCGTTCCGGACTTAAAGGAAATCAATTGGATGCATCACTTTCAAGGGAAGATTTGGTGGAGATGACCACCATGTTTTGGAGACAAGGAGAGTTGCCTTCTAGGTTTTGGTAACAATTCTTAACTCCTTATTATTCTTTACATGCTTTCATATCATTGTTTATAGCATGTTTTTGATGTCTATGGATTAGTATGTTCATTCCATGTTATTAGATCCTTGACATACATGTATAGTATTTGAGACACACATGCTTATATGAATCCATACTTAGTGTTCTCACTTTTGTTTAAGCTATAATGTACATCATGAATCTAATACATGTGAATTTACATAGTAATCATGTTTTAGGTTTATCATGATGATTTTTGTATTGTGTTTTGATGCTTCATGTTAAGATTACTTGTTTAGATGTTAGTTTTCATTAAGATTAGGAATTATACTTGTACATATAGTGGGCTACAATAAATCTATATATGTTAAGCTTGAATGCTTATTTGAACCCATTAGATGTGCTAGTATAGTCTAGTTTTGATGATTCATACATCTTATACTTGTATTCTCATTTTTGAATGTGTTTTATGATTGTGTATTTCACTTCATGTATATGTTTGTATTGCCAAACTTTAAGATATACATGTATACCCCTTGAGTCATTTGCTTTTCATGCAAATCTATTTATGGACTCAATTGTGTTTAGGGATATGTATGTATACTTCATGTTTGACAATTCATACATATACCTTGAAATGAAATTTTGTTTTAATGAAAATTAGTTTTCAAGTTTTTCATGTATTTATATTTAACTTCATGTATATGTCCATCTTATACAAACTATTGACTATACATGAGTATCCTTTTTGAGCCACGTGCCTTCATGCATATACCTTTGTGGACTCGTTATGTTTTGGATATGTATGTATACTTTAGTTTGTATTAGACATACATATGCCTTGAAGATTAGATAGTTTTGATGATTTCGTATTTTAAGGAATAATTGAGCTTATTGCCTAATTTTCATGATTATGATCTTCATATTTTATTTTTACACTCACATTTATTGCTTGCTCATGTTTTGTTTTCATGAGTCTTATTTATGCCTAATTGAACTTGAGTGTTTGATATGATGTGGATTCCATGTTTATGAAAAACAATTTTATTTTATTCCTTGCTTGAAGGATTTCGTACTAGTTAACAAATTTTTCCATTTAACTAGTTGCGATATTCTTCATATGGTAGAGATTTTCAAACAAAACTAATTTTCAAATCTATTTTTGAAACCCCTACCTTCTAAGGGAGGTTGGATGGGAGATCATGTTCATGTATGCCTTATATTGAAAATCATTTAATACTTGAACCATGATTGGGTGGTAGATTATATGAGATATACACTTGAATATTATTGTTGATTCAATTGGTATCATTGAACTCTTTCAATTGGTATCAATTTTGACATTTTTGGTATACTCATATATTTGTTTATGTATGTATGCTTCAATTTCAATGGTATCAATTTCTATTGGTATCTAAATTTTCATACATATATGTTTTATTTGTGTTCAAAAAAAAAAAAATCACAAATTTTAGTTTTTGTTTACTCAAGCTCTAGCATGACCCAACACCTTGAGTTTCACTTTTGTTTCAATTGATTACTTTTAAATTGGTATCAAGACTATGCATATTTTAGTTTGTATTTCATAAAGGGGGAGAAAATTTGATTTTGTATTTCAATTGATATTTGTACTCCCACACTTCATGATTAAAAGTTGTTATTTTAAACATATGATATCAACATCAAATTTATTATATGTTTTAAAATGAACAATTCTTACAATTGGTATCAATGTTTCTATGTAAAATCTTTTCAATTGGTAAAATATTTACAATTGGTATCATATTTAAGAAATTCAAAATTTGTTTTGGTTTCAAGATTCATGTTTAAGAATTCAAGACTTATGTTTAATTACAATTGGTATTTCCAAAATTTTGTTAAAGAAAATATTCAAAGTTTTGATTTGTATTGCTTATATGCAAGGAGAGCTTAACATCTCTTCATATAGATTCATGTTGAGTGTATTGTGTATAAAGCATATAACACTTATTATCCTTGTTTACTTTCTTTTGGTATCAAGATGCTTCATTGACATATTTTCAATTGATATCATGTTTTTAAAGTCACCCTTATTGACTTTGTTTTTGTTTTAGACAAAAAGGGGAGAACATTGTCTTTTATTGTTTTGTTTGACATAAAGGGGAAGAAAGATTTTTACCCCTCGTTTTATTTATGGTTTTGATTACCCCTTTGTTGATGATTGACAAAAAGGGGGAGAAAGATTTATGAAGTTTTATATGCATGCTTATGTTTATGCATATATTATGTTTTAATCTCAAGAATCTCAAGAATACTAAGTTTAATTGATATATAGAGTTTGCTTTGTAATTGGTATCTAGAGCTTATTTTGTTTTGAATATTTCATTTGATATCTAGAACCATTTATTGTTTATGCATATGCATGTTTTATGTTTAATATTCATTGCATATATTTATTGTTTATCCCTATGCATGAGTTAAGGGGGAGCTTCCTTGAAGCTTATCTTTAATCCATGCATATATAACTCCATGAGTTTTGTCATCATCAAAAAGGGGGAGATTGTTGGCCCAATGGCCTTCCACTCTAGTTTTGATGATGACCAACTCATGTAGTTATGTTTACTAATATTCTTGTGTTTCTAAGTTTCAGATTATTAACAGGATATTAGTTGGTGATTAGCTTCAACAAGGAGTTTAGAAGCTTTCCATGTTGATTCCGGTGCCAAAGCTTAAAGATCATACCTTTGCACTTGGAGGATCACGCGTTTGGGATCGAGTCTACTTGAAGATGGAAGATCGACAAGAAGACTTAGGTATCCTAGTTTAGATAGAGTTTTAGATCCATTTGTAAAGCTTAGTTTAGTTGATATGCTCAAGTGCACAACACACACGTTTCATGATTTGGATTTTGGTTTTCATGGATAGTAGATCAAAACAAGTTTACATGTTTTATATGTATATTAGATGTGTTCTATATACATACATGCTTATATGACTTATACAAACTTAGTTTGACATACCTATTCATGTAGTTTTATGTTTTGGTATAAAACATATTTTTGTAATTAAAGACAAAAACTATGATATATTTGTTGAATGTGTATTAGACCTATGTCCATATGCATCATGCTTAATAATGTTCAAATATCATGTTTTTGTATTTCTATAAGTTTTTAGGAAAATCAGATTTCCTATTGAAAAATCAAGTTTGATAAAAATACAAGTTTTGTTTTTGATAAAATTGGCAAGACACAAAAACGAATTGATATGTTGATATATTGTCTTGAAATTATTATCACTTGTTTGAGTTTCAATATAAAATGATAAAACAATTTTTATGGTATTTTTAAAAGAGATAAAAGATTTTTTAGAAAATATTTTTCCAAATTTTCTGACCTTGTTTTTGTGCTGACAGGCTGGTCGGTCGACCCTGACGGTCGACCGCACCAAGGGCCGGTCGACCGTTCGGGTCGACCGACGTGCACAGACGTGCACGTCTGTAAGGCACAGACACGGTCGACCGGGACGGTCGACCGAGTTGAGAGCTCTGCTCTCGGGTTTTCTGGGTCGACCGGCCGGTCGACCGCAGTTGCCCAACGGTCATAATTCTGACCGTTGGCGGTCGACCGGACCGGTCGACCGGTGGCCTGTCAGGCTGCCACATCAGCCTAACGGCTAGTTTTGTATAGGGGCTATATAAACCCCATCTCTTTGGGGATTTTGGCCAAGTTTTTTAAGAGAAAAATTTCCAGTTTTCTGAAGTGTTTAAAAGAGTTTTAAAAAGAGTTTTTGGGCTTTAAAAACTTCTCATCTTTATTTGTTTTGGGTTTTTGGAAAATCAAAGAAAACTAGGTTTTGGGATTTTGATTTGGTATTTCATTTTCTATCATATACAAGAGATTTCCCAAGTAGTTTTTCTTTGTTGCTTGTTTCCAAAAACACTTTGATTCCACACTTGAGCTATATCATACTATCCTAAACTATTAGGATCTTTGTTTTGTGGAAAAGAAAGAAAGAGAGAGTTTTGAGGTTGTTGTTTGTAACCTCTAAGTTGTACACCCTTATTCTTGTTGTATCCCTCTTAGGTAGAGGTGATCAGGTGATTGAGATTGGTTGTAAGAAATCCTCTTTGGTAGAGGTTGAGATTGTGTAATTGGGTTGTTGGTTTGCTCCCTCTTAGGTAGAGGTGGAGATTGGTGTTTGCTCCCTCTTGGTGAGGTGGAGTTGGTTGTTGGTTTGTATCCCTCTAGAGTGAGGTGGATTGGTTGTTGTTTGGCTACGGGCCTACCCCTCGGTTGTGAGGTGGTTGTTTGAGAGAGGAGTTTGGTACTCCTAGTGTTGTAACAAATCCTTTTCGGTGAAGGTTCCCTCTGTGGGAGTCCTCGGTGGACGTTGATAGTGGATTAGAAATCCTACACGGTGGTGTAGGCGGGGATGTAGAGCAAGGTGCTCGAACCTCGAAACATATCTTGGTGTTTGCGTTTTGATCCATTGTCTCTCTAACTCTCTCTCTTATAATTGTGCAAAGCATCATACTTCATATCATATCATACTTGCTTGTGTTGAGCATATTTCATATTGCCTTGCATTATTTCATATTGCTATTCATTCTTATATGCTTGGCTTAATTGTGTGTGTGCCTCACTTGTACCTAATCAACAAGAGCTTCACATAGCACCTCAACCCATTCAAGGGGAATCAAGAGGAGTTAGTCCAGAGCCCTTCACGGGGAATTCGGCTACACTTGTTGATTGTACTAAGTGTGTTGCAAGATTTGCATTAGCTTCCGCATTTTGTGCACTTAGTTTGCACTTAATTTCTAGATTAGCACAAACACCTATTCACCCCCCCTCTAGGTGTTTTTCAAATACAAGCACGATAATAATATATAATACAAGATGCGATAATAGTGATACCATATGATAAGCATATACGAAGCAGTAGAAATATATAAACATGTTATCTTTTAATACTATCACTACCTATCCGGTTATCATCAGGTCAAGTCTATAGTCGTGTCCAGTTTATATAATATATAATGTTATCTAGTGGTGACGTAATAGAAGTGAACATGCTAGTGGTGATGTGATAGAAGTGAACATGGTAGTGATGTACATGAACATGTAAATGAAGTATGCAACATAACCATCCTACTGTGTTGTGCACATACCGTCATGTTGTTTGCAAAATATAGAATATATGCAATGCAGAACATGCGTAGTATGCCACTACATACAGTGTAACATGTACCAGGTCATGTAACAAAGTAGACATATAACAAGATGGCGCATATATCATCAGGAACAGTAACAAGTACATCTAAACAATAATATACATGTATCAAGTAAGGCATGTCATTTATACAAAAGTAGCAATCAGTACCATCTGGTATTTTAATCAATCTCTTCCAGTGTCCCATACCACTGGCAGTTCATACTGGAGCCCGCACTCCAGTCGAACCCATCCGGACATGGCCTACGGGTACCATTATCCAAACGAGAGAGTGACCAAATAACAAGTGTTCCCGACATCACTATTGTGTATACTGTTTTATTATGTTAATTGGAAACCCATGGTCGAGGAGTTTTTATCGGGTGGGTGTATCCCGTGCATACCCGGGACAACGGCCTTAAATAGACCCCTGGCTGCTGAGACCAGGGCCAGCCTGCTAGAGCTGTAACATGTAACGGGAATCTCAATAAGCTAAAACAATAACGGGATGCTCATAAGTAACAGACGGTAGCCAGCACTACCCCGTCCCCTGCAGTGGGACAAACAATGGATCCAGACATCCACCCGATATGATCTAGTCCACCGTCAAGTCTCCCCCAACCCAAGTTATCATTATGATCTTTCATTATACAGTATATCATGAACAAGTACAGGATATGCTACATGTAATACAATAACATGACATGAGCTCTGTTGATAGTGCGAAACACTATAACGGGAAATAGGAAACAATAGATGTGGGAATCCACATATCGCATATCAATAGCTCATGTATCCAGTAACGGGAGTAACAATATCAGTAACGGGAAACAAGCATATAACATGAATACGGTAACATGGAACAATAATACATGTAATATGAACAGGAATCCAGATGACAAGAAGATAAACAAAAGCCATGCATGTATACTGGTGAATAGATATCACAGTGCCTTATGAACATGCAATACTAGTGTCAAGTGGAACCGTGCTGTGTAAACATGGCATAACTGAGTATCGAGCATCCATATAACGATGATAACAATAATATGAAATGCGGCAGTCCGTGCATTGGTACATCCGTGTACCAGTGGAACATATATGTGTCGCGATACTCTGTATAACATGTCATACCAGTAGTCAATGTATAATGTAATACCGTGTCCAGTGAAGTACATTGTCCGTGTCATGCTGATACCAGCGCATGAAATATCGGTGTCCTGCAGTCATAGCTAGTGATAGTGTAGTGTCTTCGAAATATACATGTGCGACACTACATGAAATAAGAGTGTCTAGGTAGTGGCCCAAGTATCAGTTGCTGTGCAAGTATGATGACCGGGTCCGAGTGGTCTATGTCAGTATTTCTTGTTACTACAATTGTCTCCCTATATTATATGACATCAAGAAATACCTAACAATATTACCGGAATCACCTATTACAATGGGTGTCCAACAAGTACCAGTTAATAATGAATTATTACCGTCTTTTATCCATAATCCCGATATATCAATCAATGTCTAGACTAAACATGGTAAAATATAAGTTATAAAAGAAAACACTCACAAACTAGCCACGAGAAGGTAGCTCTCTTTCCCACAATCGCAACGGATCTAGAATCGTCCGAATCGGAGTCCGGATGCTCCAGATATCGCCCGAATACTAAATCATAACAGAAAGGGTAAATACGTAAATAAAACTATTTCAAACGCAAATACTGAAAAGTACCAGGGGGTTTTCTGTAAAATTACCTGTAATGGGTTTGGATGCGGGTTTGAGCTCTTAACGGGTCGGGTCTGGATCCGAGAACCCGAACCCATAACTTAAAGTAATGGGTAAAAGGGTTAATGGGTTTATGGGTGCTATACCCTACCCAATAAGGGGTTTATTGGGTTTGGGATTTACCCAAACCCAATTAAGGGAAAATAAGCACAGCAGCAGCCCTTGGCTGCTGCTGCTTGTCCGCGCCCAGGCCGGCTAGCACCCGCTGGCCGGCGGCGGAGGAGGCCCGCCGGCGGCGGTCCCCGGCCGCCGGCGGCGCGGCGGCGACGGAGAGAGGATGAGTGAGTGAGAGAGGGTGAGTGAGAGAGAGATAACAGGGAGAGAGAGGGAGAGAAAATAGGGAGAAAGGAGGGGGGCGGCAATTTGGCTGGGGGCACAGTGGCGGCCGGCCACCGGCCGCGTGTCCGGAGGCGGAGCCCGGTGGCGCGCCGGCCACCGGGGCGCCCCCGCGCGCCGGCGGCAAGGCCAGCAGCGGCCTGCATGGAGAGAGGGACAGGGAGAGGGATTAGAGAGAGAAATAAAAGAGAAGGAATAGAGAGAGAGGTTAAAGAGAGAGAGAGAGTTTATTGATCTTAATTAGAGAGAGAGTTGTTGGCCAAGGTTACAATCACCCGTTTTAGTGTGTTTTGATGATTACAAAACATATATAGTTATTTGTACTAATCATGTTTATTGTTTTAGTGTGTTTCAGGGTTCTAACTCAACTAGATGGTTTCTTCCTTCAAGGAAGGTGTCTTGGACTCAAGTCAACTCAATTTGGGCTCAAGAATCAAGTTTTGAAGATCACATGATGAAGCCCTCTTGAAGAACTTGTAGTATTTAGAACCAATGTAAGAAATAGTTTGTTAAAGTTTGAGTTTTGGAAATTGGCTCTAGGATGCACACACACATGTTTGATATACAAGTTTTTTTTGTGTTTTAAAACTTTATGTTTCTAAGTTTCATGCTTTAACAAACATACATGACTCTAAGTTTTACTAAGGTATAATATCATGTTTAAAATCATGTATACTCCTTCTAGCATGATACTTAGTTTTCTTTACTTCAAAACGTTTTTACAAAAAAATTTCCAAGTTCAGACCTGCTGCTATTTTTCTGTTTCAGGCGAAACCGGCGGACCGGCCCGGTCGACCGGCGCCAGTACCAGGACGTGCACGCTTGTGCACGTCTGTCGGCCGACTGCCGGGTCGACCGACTGTCTGCAGTTGCTCTCGGGTTTTCTGGGTCGACCGCCCGGTCGACCGCCCGAAGAAAGCTGTGTTTCTTCTTAGAGGACGGTCGACCGGACCGGTCGACCCGAGCCCAACGGCTACTGCCAGCTAGGCTGACGGTCGACCGGACCGGTCGACCGCCAAGCCTGCAAAAGCCCAACGGCTCTTTCCTCTTTTGTGCAATTCTGAAATCTGTCTTTTTAATCTGTTTTGGCAGACTTTTTCTGAGGTTTTGGAGATCTTTTTCAGAGCAAATAAGCTTAAAATAAATTGTTTTTAACCTATTTCTCTCCCTATAAATAGAAGAGAAGAGTCTCTTGCACAACACCAAGAAAAATCCTCAAGTTTTCATAGTTTTCAAAAAGAAAAGAAAAGTGTTTAAGCTCTTCATCTCCAACTCTTTCTTGAGCTTGTTTTCAGTTGTGTTCTCTAGAAAAAATCATCTCTACAACTGAGTTTTCTCACTACACTTCTTAGAGCCAAAAATCCCTTACTCATTCTATAAGGAAGTTGTAAAAGAGTGAGACATTGTAAAGAGTTTAGTGATCTTGTTGTGATCACTTTGGTTACTTGTTCTTCTTCTTGTTCTTGTGGAGACACCTCTTCGGTAGAGGTTATTGTACTTGGTGGAGCTCGGTGCTCGGGTCTTCGGTAGACCGTTGTAATCGTCCTCGGTGGATAGTGGAAACCCTTCACGGAGGTGAAGGCGGGGAGTAGAGCGGTGGCTCGAACCTCGAAACAAATATCTTGTGTTTGCGATTACCTTGTGTCCATTTTGCTTTAAATTTCTCTTGCTCTCTATTGCTTACAATTACTTGCTTGAGATCTAGTTTTTCTTTCCTTGTGTTATTGCCTCTAGTTTGTGATACTTGTGATATATCTTGTGTGCATTTCATCATTGCATATTATTCATTCTTTGTTCGATCAATTCTCATACAACAAGGTTGCATTGCGCACCTCTAACCCATTCAAGGGGAATTGGGAGGAAGGAGTTCAGAACCTCTCACGGGGTATTCGGCTCTTAGTCTTGTTTTAAGATATCGTTGCATCATTCATCCATCTTAGTTTTAAAAAGATTGTTAGATTAGCAATTACACCTATTCACCCCCCCTCTAGGTGTTTTTCAATTGGTATCAGAGCTTGGACTCTAGGCTTTTGGCTTAACAACCTTAGAGAGATCCTAATATTGCTAATCATTTCATTCATTCTCACTTAGTAAAAATGGCCGATGGAATTAAAACCCCTCCTAAGTTTGATGGACTTAACTTTCCCATATGGAAGGTTAAGATGATCGTTTTCTTGCAATCTCTAGGAAGTCGAGTTGCAAAGGCCGTGACCAAACCCTTTAGTGCACCCCCCGGTGATGAATCCACTTGGTCCGAAATTGAGACTAAGGAATTTGATGCCAATGCTAGGGCTCACTATGCACTACTTCAAGCCCTCAATGATGATGACATAGCTAGAGTCATCCATTGCATATCCGCATTCGAGATTTGGTCACACTTTTTAGTCACACATGAGGGGACCTCACAAGTGAAGAGGGCTAAGATAGACCTTCTTCGGTCTCAATATGAGAACTTTTGTATGCAAGAAAATGAAACCATAGATGATATGGTTACAAGATTTACCAAGATTACTAATGGACTTTCTTCTCTAGGTGATGGTATTGACAATGACCAAAGAGTAAGGAAGATCATCCGGGCTCTTCCACCTTCTTGGGAAGTAAAAGCTACTACCTTGAAGGAACTCAACGACAAGGAGGAGATGGAGCTAATTGGTCTTATTGGGAATCTCAAAACCCATGAGATGGAGAGGAAAGCAAGGGAGGATATGGCTCCTTCCAAGAAGAAGACTATAGCCTTCAAAAGTCAATCCACTCACTCCGACGAAGATGATGAAGAAGAAGATGACGAAGAGCTCTCACTTCTTGTGAAGAACGTCCGGAGGATGTATAACAAGGCGAAATTCCAAGGAAGAAGGAGATGGCAAGGAGGCAAAGAAGAAAGAAAAATTATATGCTTTAATTGCCAAAGACCGGGACACATTGTAGCGGAATGTCCGGACAAAGTAAAGCCATCCACCTCCAAGAAGCCCTTCAAGAAGAAAGCAATGAAGGCAACATGGGATTCATAGAGCGAATCCGAAGAGGAAATTGACACCGCCAACATGTGCTTCATGGCTAATGAAAGCACAAGCAAGGTAACCCCTTCCTCTTCTTTTGATGAAGAACTCTCCATGGATGAACTAGGAGAAGCATTTGTAGAACTTTCTCACAACTATGATCTCTTAAAGAAAAAGTACTTAAAAATGAAAAAGGAAAATGAATCTCTTAATCTTCAAGTATTTAATCTTTCCAAAGAAAAGAATGATTTGCTCTCTACTTTAGTTACTACTAAAAATGATTTTGACAAGTATAAGATTTCTTGTAAAAGCAAGACCCCACTAGTTGATTCTAATGAGATTAACATGCTTAAAGAAAGAATAGACTCATTAGGAATTATTTTGAAAAATTGTGAGTTTAATAAAAAGAAGATAGAGGCTATGTTTCCTAAGAAGTAAGCCCCTAAGAAAAATGTTTACCATGCTCATGCTCATGTTCATACCACACAACCTTTACATCGTGGCAACCCCCAAAACATGCTCACGCTTCACACACACATCATGCATTCATGTATGGAAGAGTGTTCTCATGTTCACATTGTGGGCAGAAAGGGCACTTAGCCAATTTTTGCTATGATAGGCTAAATGCATCTCATCATAATGTTTGGGTTCGAAACACTAACTTTCAAGGACCCAAGAAAATTTGGGTACCAAAATTAACGAATTTGTTAAATGATATAGGTACCGTCCAAGGCCCAATGACGTAGAGGATTGGGTATCTTGATAGTGGTTGCTCAAGGCACATGACTTGGGACATCAACAACTTTGCAACCCTATCAAGATACCATGAAGGTGGCACCGTCACCTTCGGAGATGACGCCAAGGGTAAAATCATCGGTATCGGTAATGTAAAACTTGGCACATCCCCTTTAATTGAAAATGTAGTTTTAGTTGACGGCCTCAAGCATAACCTCTTGAGTGTTAGTCAACTTTGTGATAAAGGTTTTGATGTTGTTTTTGATAATGTAGCTTGTAAAGTAATTGATAGAACTTCTAATGTTTGTGTGTTTTCCGGTTTTCGTGAAAGTAATGTTTATATGATTGATATGTTAAATATGTCTTGTAATATTACTTGTTTAAAAGCCCTCGATGATGACTCTTGGTTGTGGCATAGAAGATTAGGCCACATTTCTTTTGACCATATATCTAGGTTAAACACAAAGGAAATGGTGAAAGGTATTCCTTGCTTGAATTTTGAAAAGGACCGAGTTTGTGACGCATGTCAATTTAGGAAACAAACTAAGTCTTCTTTCAAGTCAATTAAGGATATCATGACATCACGTCCTTTGGAGTTGATCCATATGGATTTATTTGGCCCTACTCAAACCAAAAGTCTAAGTGGGAATAGGTTTGCATTTGTTTTGGTTGATGACTATTCACGTTTTACTTGGGTTTTCTTTCTTGAACATAAAAACCAAGCCTTTTCACATTTTCAAGCCTTTAAGAAAAGAGTTGAAAAGGAAAAAGAAACTTCTATTGTAAGAATAAGAAGTGATAGAGGAGGTGAGTTCATTAACCTACCCTTTACCACTTTTTGTGAAGAACATGGAATAAAGCATGAACTTTCTTGTCCTAGAACTCCACAACAAAATGGAGTAGTTGAACGTAAAAATAGAACTTTGCAAGAGATGGCTAGGACAATGCTTAGTGAATATGGTCTACCACATTATTTGTGGGCCGAGGCCGTTCATACATCATGCCATATATCAAATCGTGTTTTCTTGTGTAAAAATACTTCAAAAACTTCTTTTGAAATGTACTTTTCTAGAAAACCAAATGTTTCTTATTTCAAGGTTTTTGGATGTAAATGTTTTATTTTAAATACAAAAGATAACTTAGGAAAATTTGATGCTAGATCTTATGAGGCTATTTTTGTTAGTTATTCTAGTACTAGTAAGGCTTATAGAGTCTTCAATAGATCATCTTTGACTATTGAGGAATCTATACATGTTAAGTTTGAGGAATCTAACTTGTTTGTTAAGAATGTTGTAGAAATAGATGCATTGGATGAAGGCTTGGAGAAAGTGACCTTGGAGGATACACCGACTATGGGAGACAAGCCAAAGGATGATGAAGGAAGTGAAGCTAAAGTAGAAGAGGCTCAAGGAAATGAAAATAAATCAAATGAAGTGGAGCCTACTCAACAACTTCCAAAGGGTTGGAGATACAATCCTCATCATCCCAAGGACCTCGTCATAGGTGAAGTATCAAAAAGGGTAACCACTCGCTCTAAACTTCATGATTATTGTGGTCATTATGCATTTATTTCTCATTTTGAACCCAAGAATGTCCTCGAAGCCGAGGCCGATTCATATTGGTTGCTAGCCATGCAAGAGGAGCTCAATCAATTTGAGCGCAACCAAGTTTGGCACCTTGTTCCTAGGCCCCACGATAGACCAACAATTGGTACTAAGTGGATCTTTAAGAACAAGTTGGATGAATCGGGTAATATAGTTAGAAACAAAGCTAGGTTAGTGGCCCAAGGTTACACTCAAATCGAAGGAATCGATTTTGAAGAAACCTTTGCACCCGTAGCACGGCTTGAAGCCATACGGATGACACTAGCATTTGCCTCATATAAAGATTTTAAATTGTTTCAAATGGATGTTAAAAGTGCTTTTCTAAATGGTTTTATTGAAGAGGAGGTGTATGTTGAACAACCCCCCGGGTTTGTTGATCCTACACATCCGGATTTTGTGTTTAAATTAGATAAAGCTCTTTATGGTTTAAAACAAGCCCCTAGGGCTTGGTATGAAAGACTTTCTTCATTTCTAATTTCAAATAGTTTTAAGAAAGGTAAAATTGACACCATATTGTTTACAAAACATGTTAAAAATGATATTCTTATTGTGCAAATTTATGTTGATGACATTATTTTTGGTTCTACTAATGAATCTCTTTGCCAAGCTTTTGAATCATGCATGAAGGATGAATTTGAAATGTCTATGATGGGGGAGCTCAACTATTTCCTTGGACTCCAAATTAAGCAAAGGAAGGATGGGATCTTCATCAACCAAGCCAAGTACACAAAGGAACTAATCAAAAGGTTCAGGCTTGAAGGATCTAAAGTAAGCAAAACTCCCATGGCAACCACCACAAAGCTTGATAAGGATGAACAAGGTAAAAGTGTAGACATTAAACTTTATAGAAGCATGATAGGTAGTTTGTTGTATTTGACGGCTAGTAGGCCAGATATTATGTTTTCCGTTTGTCTTTGTGCACGTTTTCAATCTTGTCCTAAAGAATCTCACATAATTGCGGTTAAACGCATAATTAGATACCTTAAGAGCACTATTGAAATGGGTTTGTGGTATCCGAAAACCGGACAATTTACAATGACGAGTTTTTCGGATGCCGATTATGCAGGTTGTAGGGTAGATAGGAAGAGCACAAGTGGAACATGTCAATTCCTAGGTAATTGTCTTGTATCTTGGTCTTCCAAAAAGCAAAATTTGATAGCCCTATCAACCGCCGAGGCGGAGTATGTTGCAGCCGGAGCTTGTTGTGCACAAGTACTTTGGATGAAACATACTCTCCTCGACTATGATTTACACTTTGATCATATTAAAATATTTTGTGATAATACTAGTACTATTCACATGACAAAGAATGCAAATCAACATAGTAAAACTAAGCACATAGACATTAGGTATCACTTTCTTAGAGATCATTATGAGAAAGGTGATATCGATATTGATTATGTTTCTACCGATTTTCAACTTGTCGATATTTTTACTAAACCATTAGATTATGCTAGATTCTCTTTTATTTGTGGTGAGTTGAATGTTTGCATGATGGATTCTTAAAGATAAATCTTTCCTTAATGCTTTGTGTGTTTTGTTTTGTTTTGTTTAACCCTTTTTGATGTATGACAAAAAGGGGAGAAAAAGTACAAGTTTGTTTGTTGTTTATTGTTTATTTGAGTTTTTGACAAAGCTATGTGTTTTCAATGCTTTATGTATTTAGCCTTTTCATAGTCATTCTTTATACATAGCATTGTTTGAGGGGGAGCTTTCCAAAGCTCTTCTTCCATTTTTGTTTAAATAACTTATATGTTTTGTCATCATCAAAAAGGGGGAGATTGTTGGCCCAAGGTTACAATCACCCGTTTTAGTGTGTTTTGATGATTACAAAACATATATAGTTATTTGTACTAATCATGTTTATTGTTTTAGTGTGTTTCAGGGTTCTAACTCAACTAGATGATTTCTTCCTTCAAGGAAGGTGTCTTGGACTCAAGTCAACTCAATTTGGGCTCAAGAATCAAGTTTTGAAGATCACATGATGAAGCCCTCTTGAAGAACTTGTAGTATTTAGAACCAATGTAAGAAATAGTTTGTTAAAGTTTGAGTTTTGGAAATTGGCTCTAGGATGCACACACACATGTTTGATATACAAGTTTTTTTTGTGTTTTAAAACTTTATGTTTCTAAGTTTCATGCTTTAACAAACATACATGACTCTAAGTTTTACAAAGGTATAATATCATGTTTAAAATCATGTATACTCCTTCTAGCATGATACTTAGTTTTCTTTACTTCAAAACGTTTTTACAAAAAAATTTCCAAGTTCAGACCTGCTGCTATTTTTCTGTTTCAGGCGAAACCGGCCGACCGGCCCGGTCGACCGGCGCCAGTACCAGGACGTGCACGCTTGTGCACGTCTGTCGGCCGACTGCCCGGGTCGACCGACTGTCTGCAGTTGCTCTCGGGTTTTCTGGGTCGACCGCCCGGTCGACCGCCCGAAGAAAGCTGTGTTTCTTCTTAGAGGACGGTCGACCGGACCGGTCGACCCGAGCCCAACGGCTACTGCCAGCTAGGCTGACGGTCGACCGGACCGGTCGACCGCCAAGCCTGCAAAAGCCCAACGGCTCTTTCCTCTTTTGTGCAATTCTGAAATCTGTCTTTTTAATCTGTTTTGGCAGACTTTTTCTGAGGTTTTGGAGATCTTTTTCAGAGCAAATAAGCTTAAAATAAATTGTTTTTAACCTATTTCTCTCCCTATAAATAGAAGAGAAGAGTCTCTTGCACAACACCAAGAAAAATCCTCAAGTTTTCATAGTTTTCAAAAAGAAAAGAAAAGTGTTTAAGCTCTTCATCTCCAACTCTTTCTTGAGCTTGTTTTCAGTTGTGTTCTCTAGCAAAAATCATCTCTACAACTGAGTTTTCTCACTACACTTCTTAGAGCCAAAAATCCCTTACTCATTCTATAAGGAAGTTGTAAAAGAGTGAGACATTGTAAAGAGTTTAGTGATCTTGTTGTGATCACTTTGGTTACTTGTTCTTCTTCTTGTTCTTGTGGAGACACCTCTTCGGTAGAGGTTATTGTACTTGGTGGAGCTCGGTGCTCGGGTCTTCGGTAGACCGTTGTAATCGTCCTCGGTGGATAGTGGAAACCCTTCACGGAGGTGAAGGCGGGGAGTAGAGCGGTGGCTCGAACCTCGAAACAAATATCTTGTGTTTGCGATTGCCTTGTGTCCATTTTGCTTTAAGTTTCTCTTGCTCTCTATTGCTTACAATTACTTGCTTGAGATCTAGTTTTTCTTTCCTTGTGTTATTGCCTCTAGTTTGTGATACTTGTGATATATCTTATGTGCATTTCATCATTGCATATTATTCATTCTTTGTTCGATCAATTCTCATACAACAAGGTTGCATTGCGCACCTCTAACCCATTCAAGGGGAATTGGGAGGAAGGAGTTCAGAACCTCTCACGGGGTATTCGGCTCTTAGTCTTGTTTGAGAGATCGTTGCATCATTCATCCATCTTAGTTTTAAAAAGATTGTTAGATTAGCAATTACACCTATTCACCCCCCCTCTAGGTGTTTTTCAAGAGTGTGTGTGGGAGATTTTAATAGGGGGAGAGAGAGAGGTTAGAGAGTCAAAGGCAGTGGCATAGAGCTCTCCAGAGAAATGGAGAAGAGGAAAGAAAAGAAAGGAAAAGAAAAAGATTAAAATATTAATTTTTTATTATTATTATTTTGGCCCAAAATTTGACCAGCTCCGAACGGTGCCCAAAAATTACAGAAAATAGAGAATATTACGCTAAGACAGAATATTAAAACGGTTTGAAGAAATTCTATCTGGTTTGCAAATTAAAAATCTTGAAAGATGTCGCCGGCACCGGGCGACACCAGTTTGGCCGAATTTTCGATAAATTCGGAAAATCCCCAAAAATATCCTAACATAGATAACACGATTCTAAGGCACATGCTGAAAGAGGATTCTCAAAATATAACTCCGTTTGTTAAATAAAAATCAGAAAGCCGATTATCAGTATCGGTCGACACCGACTACGGAGATTTTCCAAAATAATCCAGAAAAATTTCAGAAAATCCTGAAAAATCTAAAATATTAGAAAATGAGTTTTAAAACTGAAATCAGCTCAATCGGACTACCACGGAGGTCGAATCAATTTTGTACGTCATATCGCGTATTGATACGGTGATACGCATATCAGGGAGCAGGGGGTTACAACATGTTTTTCTCTCCTTTTAGGCCCTATTCGGTTTTTATAAAGCCTCATTCAGGCCAATCGGGCTGAAAATTTGACTTTTAGTCAAACATTCAGATTAAGGTTAGAAACAAGTTTAATTAATAGTAATTGTATATAAAAACTATGTAATACTTTTCCCGGCTCTTTAAAGACATATTTTCTCTCTGTTTAGGCCCTATTAGACTCTTATAAGGCCTACTTCAGGCTAGTCGGGGTTAAAAATTTGACTTTTGATCAATCTTTCAAATTAACTACAGAGATAAGTTTAATTTATAGTAGTTATAAATAAAAACTACGTAATACTACTCCTAGCTCTTGAAAACCTCAATTTCTCCCCATTTAGTCCCTATTCAACTCTTAAATGGCATAGTGCACGCTTATCGGGCTGAAATTTGAGTTTTGGTCAAACTTCCAATTATCAAACATCCAATTAACACTAGAAACAAGGTTATTTAGTAGTAATTGCATATAGAAACTACTTAATACCACTCACGACTCTTGAAAACCATATTTTTTCTATTGTTTGGATCATGTTTGGCTCTTATAATGCCCAGTTGAGGCCAATCAGGGCTGAAGATTTCACTTTTGGTCAAACTTCCCTATTAAGAATAGAGACAAGTTTAATTAGTAGTAATTTTACATGAAAACTATGTAGTACAACTCCTGGCTCTTGAAAAGATGTTTTCTCCCTATTTTGAGCCCTATTCAGCTTTCATGATGCCTAGTTCAGGCATTGATCAGGGCTGAAGATTTGACTTTTTTTTATCAAACTTCCCAATAAAGAGTCGAAACAAGTTTAATTAGTAGTAATTATACATAAAAACTAAGTAATACTACTCCTGGCTCTTGAAAGCATATTTTCTCCTTTTTTGAGTCCTATTCTGCTCTTATAATGCCTAATTCAGGCTAATCAAGCATGAAAGTTTGACTTTTAGACGAACTTCCTGATTAATAGTAAATAAGTTTAATTAGTAGTAATTATATATAGAAACTATGTAATACTACTCCTAGCTCCTAAACAATATTTTCTCCCTGTTTAGGTCATATTCAATTTTTTAAAGCCTAGGCTCAGGCCAATCTGGGCTGAAAGAGTGACTTTTGATCAAACTCTCCAATTAAAGCTAGAAACAAGTTTAATTAGTAGTAGTTATACATAAAAACTATGAAATACTATCCTAGCTCTTGAAAATTATAGTTTCTCCCGATTGGGCCCTTTTTGGCTATTAGAAGGCCTAATTCAGGCCAATCGGGCTGAACGTTTAACTTTGGGCTAAACTTTCCAATTAACAGTACAAATAAGGTTATTAGCCACAATTGTACATAGAAATTATGTAATAAAACTCGTAGCTCTTTAAAACCATATTTTCTCTCTGTTTAGGTCATATTCGGCTCATATAAGGCCCTAATTCACGGCAATCGGGACTAAAAGTCTGACTTTGGTCAAACTTTCCAATTAAGACTAGAAACAAGTTTAATTAGTAGTAATTATATATAAAAACTATGTAATACTATTCTCGGCTCTTGAAAATCACATTTTCTCTCTGATTTGGCCTTTTTCGGTTCTTATAAGGCCTAGTTCAGGCAATCGTGGTTGAACGTTTGACTATTAGTCAAACTTCTCAATTAACACTAGAAACAATAAAAAATAGCAGTAATTTTACAAGAAACTATGTAATACAACTCTCAGATCTAGAAAACCATGTTTTCCTCTGGTTTGGCCCATTTTTAGCTCTTATATGGCCTAATTTAGGTCAATCGGGGCTATTGATTTTTTGACAAAAATTTCAAATTAAGAATATAAACAAGTTTAATTAATCAAAATTATATATAAAAACTATATGATACTATTCTCAGCTCTTGAAAACCATGTTTTCTCCCTGTCTGGGCCCTATTTGGCTCTTGGCCTAGTTCAGGCCAATCGGGGTTGAAAGTTTGACTTTAAGTCAAACTTTCAAATTAAAATTAGAACTTAGGTTAATTAGTAGTAATTGTTCATAGAAACTATGTGATACTACTGATTGGTCACTAATGTTGCATATTTAATGTCACATTTTCATACTTATTTTTAATAAAAGCCTGCATTGTCCTAATTAATTGCTTAATTTATTTGCAGGCCCATTCTTTAAGGAGATGAAGAAAAATGAGCCCAAAGCCCACAAAAATTCTGAATTAAATCAGAGTTAATTCACACTCAGTAAATCAGGGAAAAATCAAGAGGTTGAAAACTGGTTGAGAAGAATCCTCTCAGAATCGATCGGTTGAAGCAAAGATCAAGCAAGTTTGATTCAGATTCTGACTGGATACATTTTAGTATTCGAATCATAACTTTTGCTACAGAATCTCAATTCTGATGATTCAAGATGATCCAGAAAGCAGACTGACAGAGCTATAACTCTTATGTTGATCATTATTTCTAATTCTGTCAGTTGTTAATTGATATTCAGCAATCAACAAGCCAACAAACAGCAGATCAGAACTGAATATCCACCTCTACCCCCTCCATTTCTCCTATAAATACCTGCACTCAAAGGCAAAAGGGAGGACCATGCAGAGTTAGGATTTTAGCTTAGTTTTCATTTCTTAGTTTAGGTTTTTAGTCTTTCTTTTATGTAATTTTAGTTTTCATCTATGTAATTCAGAGGAGATCGACTTGCATCGAAGAACAAGACTGAAGCTTGAGCTGGAGTGACACCGGTGTAAGACTTGTTTCTTTTCTTTGATTGTAATGAAATCGAATCAAAGTTCTTTTTATATGTACTTCTTTTCAGTCTTCTTCTTCTTCTTCTTTTCTATTTTACCTTTCTTTTTGGTACAACTGTCTTCCAAGTGAGTCTAGAAGCATCGAAAGAGCCTTGCCATTGCGAGTGCCATCGATAGCTCATGACGATGGAGTAGAGTCTCTCTCTGTATCATTTCATTCTTGAAGTAGTCTTGATGATGTAATGTGGATGAAGACCAACACTCAAATCTTATGGGCTATGCGCTGAATGCCTCCACTTCAAGGTAAAATCGTCGCTGCAGACTCAAGGTAAGCTTTTGACGAAGAGAAGGTAAGCATTATTTTTATTTCTTTTCTTTTATTTCTGTAAATTAAATCACAAACACAATACCTCTTCTAAATCATCCTTTTCACTTCCTTGTCGCTTTCTTTCGCCGTTTTCTGATTTTTCCACCTTCTCACCTCTCGCTTTCTTCTTAACTTTAACCATTAACTTTCTTTTTCTTTTTCTTAACTTTAAAAACAGAGAAGAACTCTCGTTTGGTTTTGATAACGATTTCAATAGAACCGTAAAAAGCTTCCATCGCAAACCATCCTTGTGGATCACGACCCGCATAGCCACTTGCTATAGCGGAAGAATTGAGCACTTGCACATTTTTATTATAAGTTCTATAATCTCGTATTTTTTGTGCAGGTTTTGCCTCAATCAAATTTTGGCGCCGTTGCCGGGGAGGGTAAAACGGTTTTTTATTGAAATCTGAATTTTTATTGCAATTTTTTGAGAACTAAACGAATTTCTTTCTCTGTTGCAGGTTATAGGTTGAAGAAAACAGGAACTTTGCATTGCAGTGACATATAAGTGGACCTGGGCCTCTGCTCTCGAAAGCAGAGACCAGGATCCCTCCAAATTGCCGCAAAATCCTGGCTTTTGCCGCAAATTTGCGGCAATAAGGAGTGCACTACTGATCATTTTTCTGCAGGGTCTCTGATTCTGCAAATACTTCTGCTGCATTACTTAATTCCCTGTAATATTCACCCTATACCTGCTTAATAAAGTCAACAGTAAAAATTGTTGTAATCGTTAAAAGTTGATTAGACATTTGCATTTCTAGGCACGTGTCTTTTCAATTCATTTACTTTTACTGTTGAAGAGTGCTGGAGGCAAGGTACGTTTTGCATTGCATGTAGACTAGGAATCAACTCTTGCTTGATTTTCATGCTTTGAGTGTATCCTAATTATATTTCTTGTACACTTGCACAAATCAATTCTAAGGGCACTAACCCATAACAAGATAAGGTGGGGATTTAATCACCCTTCCTTAGCCCAAAAATCAGATTCTAAGCACTCACTAATCCAAGCCTAACTAAAATTGAGTAGACGTTGGCCCTAGGGACATCTCGGACTCAATTAGGAGATTATCCTAAGGGGGAAAAATGTTGGAATCTAACTCCTGCAAAATCAGTGTCTAGGAAAGGGATTGAGGGCCGAAAGCCCAAAGGTTGGTGGTTATTTAATTAAGGAACGTCTTTGACGGAAAACTCCCACCAACCTTGCCCTGACCTGGCTGATTAGCTTGTGGTTAAAGTCTACATTAGACCTCCCGTGGACAGTCTAACCAGTTAGGAGTCGTCTAGGTCCTAAGTCTACCCTAACCTAGGCTAGAATTTTTTTTCTTTTTGTTTGTTTATTTGTTTTTTTTCTTTGTTTGTATTCTATTGTGTGATATGGACTATAATAATAATTTTTTCAACTATAATAATAATCCATATTACACATCAAACTCTTTTTCGGATATTACCAACCCGGCATATCATGACTTTAACCAACCTAGTGTGCCAGATTGGTCTTATCCGAATCAATATGACCCATATCCCCCATCTAATAACTATAATTTTCATAATGATTTCAACTCTTCACCGAGTCAGTGGGATTCACCTCCCCCGAGCATAATTTCCAATCACCTTGCCCTCCTTCTCCACCCAGTCCACATTATGTTCAAGATTCATACTCAGTTCCACCCGTCCAAAATAGGAAACTATCAATTATGGAACGGAGTATGCGTGAGTCCAAACACAAATCCCAAAATCTGATGGACTCACAATTTCCATACCACTTCCAAGACAACTCTTCATCTTTTCATCAAAACAATGAACCCATCAATTATGAAAAGATGCTAGAAGCCATGACTCATGCTCAAAATGCTAGAAATCGTGACATAGATATGATGGTCGAATCTCTACGTTCCCACCGTCCTGATGTCACTTACCATTCTGTTAGAGCCAAAGAGTCATGTTGTTTTGAAAATCAAGATTCTATTTCAGAACAACCATTTGAACTTACCCAAACTCCAAATTTTGAAAAAGATATTGATAGTTTGGCTAGTTTTCCTTTCCCTGAAATAGAACTTGAAAATGATTATGATCCTGAACTCCAACTTAGTGATTCAATTCCATTTCCTGATTCGATTATGACTCCGGTATCTTCACCTGATTTCGATCTTTTCCCCGAGTCAACATTGGATCCTGTACCAATCCATAATGAAATTGAATCACCCATCTGTGAGGATCATATTGAACTTGACCAATTATACACTCTTGAAGATCCTATTGACAATTGGCAAGTTCTCAATTTTTTGATATTGAAGTCAATGAGATATGTGACCTAGATTCTCACATATGTGATCCAGTTCAACTTTTTGAATCAATATTGACTCCTGTTTTATTACCAAACTTGAATAATATTCTAGAGTCAGTTTTGATTCCCCCACCTATCATTCCTGAACTGGAATCACCCATATTAGGTCACATCCCATTGTTGGAAAATACATGTGGATTGGAGTTTCAATTTCTTGACTTGGACCCAATTTCTGAACCTATTTCGACTCCTGAACCTTTACTTGACTTAAGTCACCTTCCCGAGTCGGTATTAGTTCCTGTCCTTCCTGAGTCCAAGTCAACAGTTCTATCATTTCATACTCCATTCTGGGACGAGGTGGTTGACAAATTTGACTCCGAAATTAGTTATGGAATATGGAAATTAGATGGGGTCAAATATTTTATAAAAATCCTTAATGGATTTATCTTTTTAGTGGGTCATATTAAAGATAGTGCTGTGGGTTCCTCCGAGACCCAGAAAAGTTGATTGGGCCGCGTTTCGTGGACCAATCAGACCACCACCGAACCACCACCTTAAGGTAACACTTTCCTTCCCTGTCGTCTTTTTCATGCATCTATGCATTAATTCATACATTGAGGACAATGCATGAGATAGGTGTGGGGAGAGTCTAACATAACTTTTCTTTTTCTTTAAAAAAAAAAATAAATAAAAAAAAATTGACATTTTTCTTTACTTTTAAAAAAAACTTTTTGAAAAATAGAAACAATATTTTGACTTATTTTTGTAAGAAATTAAGTTAATTTTAAGGAATAGGAAAATCCAACTTAGGATTTCTTATACTTGGTCAAAATAAGATAATTTGTTTGATTTTTAGGGTTAGGAAGATAATTGTCAAAGTAATTTAGTCTTGATCTTTACCTTGATGAAATATGCATACTTCATACACTTACACACTTAGGGTTCAAAAACAAAGATTCTTATGCCTTATAAAAAATATATATATATATAAAAAAATAAATAAGTCTAATTATTGATTAGCTAGGTGCTTTGGCCTAAGCAAGCCTTAGTATTTATGCGAAAGATAATTAGATCAGTTTGAAAAAAAAAAATGAATAAGTCTAATTATTGATTAGCTAGGTGCTTTGGC
This sequence comes from Agave tequilana, assembly GCA_038442645.1. NCBI lineage: Eukaryota > Viridiplantae > Streptophyta > Magnoliopsida > Asparagales > Asparagaceae > Agave > Agave tequilana. Next base: position 2,550 of record JAVJIF010026835.1, on the reverse strand, counting down.
CTAAGCAAGCCTTAGTATTTATGCGAAAGATAATTAGATCAGTTTGAAAAAAATAAAAATAAAAAAATGAATAAGTCTAATTATTGATTAGCTAGGTGCTTGGCCTAAGAAGCCTTAGTATTTATGCGAAAGATGATTAGATAAGTTTGAAATATATATATATAAAATCCTCTGATTAAGCTGGTTGTCTGTGCCTAATAAAGCATGAGTTTCACGCCTAAAAGAGGGTTCATATAATAAAATCCTTAGTTTTTGTGGCCTTGTCTCTCGAGTCCTTAGTCCTAGGGGTGTCTTCTCACCTGGTGCCCTAAGACCGTTTGGTTTGGGAGTCATCGATTAGAGGCTCGTTACATGGGCAGATTAGAAGCCTAATAGAACTAAGGAATAATACCACAAAAAAGAAGAAGTAAAAGTATATATATAAATAAGTAAGGCATAAGAGTTAGAGTTAATGAACCCTTAGTCAAAATTTCACAGTCCACAGGTGCATATGACTTAGGGTAAAGTAATAGACTAGATGAGAAGTACAATTTGACTCCTTACTTTGATTGATAACAAATTTTTGAATAGAGACTAAGTTTAGGAATAAAGAAATTCGGGTTTCCTATACTTATAGATTGCTTAGATCTTACAATCATATTTCAATATTTTTCTCTTTCAAAATGCTTTTCGAAAATACTAACTCTTTATTTCCCTTTCTTTTGGATTTTTTGTGGGTGCAATCCGCTGAAAACCCTCACGAGACAAAACTCGTCCTCTAGGGGAAACCTAGAGGTTTAACGCTTGTTGCACATGCTAAGTGCAATAGCGTGACCTGCGAAAGTGGTCTAATTCCTTAGTATAGTTTAGTTGTTTTGCTCGAGGACGAGCAAAAGATAGGTATGGGTGTGTGATTGGTCACTAATGTTGCATATTTAATGTCACATTTTCATACACAAAAACTTATTTTTAATAAATAAGCCTGCATTGTCCTAATAATTGCTTAATTTATTTGCAGCCCATTCTTTAAGGAGATGAAGAAAATGAGCCCAAAGCCCACAAAAATTCTGAATTAAATCAGATTAATTCACACTCAGTAAATCAGGGAAAAATCAAGAGTTGAAAACTGGTTGAGAAGAATCCTCTCAGAATCGATCGGTTGAAGCAAAGATCAAGCAAGTTTGATTCAGATTCTGACTGGATACATTTTAGTATTCGAATCATAACTTTTTGCTACAAATCTCAATTCTGATGATTCAAGATGATCCAGAAGCAGACTGACAGAGCTATAACTCTTATGTTGATCATTATTTCTAATTCTGTCAGTTTGTTAAGTGATATTCAGCAATCAACAAGCCAAAACAGCAGATCAGAACTGATATCCACCTCTACCCCCTCCATTTCTCCTATAAATACCTGTACTCAAAGGCAAAAGGGAGGACCATGCAGAGTTAGGATTTTAGCTTATGTTTTCATTTCTTAGTTTAGGTTTTTAGTCTTTCTTTTTATGTAATTTTAGTTTTCATCTATGTAATTCAGAGGAGATCGACTTGCATCGAAGAACAAGACTGAAGCTTGAGCTGGAGTGACACCGGTGTAAGACTTGTTTCTTTTCTTTGATTGTAATGAAATCGAATCAAAGTTCTTTTTATATGTACTTCTTTTCAGTCTTCTTCTTTCTTCTTCTTTCTATTTTACCTTTCTTTTTGGTACAACTGTCTTCCAAGTGAGTCTAGAAGCATCGAAAGAGCTTGCCATGCGAGTGCCATCGATAGCTCATGACGATGGAGTAGAGTCTCTCTCTGTATCATTTCATTCTTGAAGTAGTCTTGAATGATGTAATGTGGATGAAGAGACCAACACTCAAATCTTATGGGCTATGCGCTGAATGCCTCCACTTCAAGGTAAAATCGTCGCTGCAGACTCAAGGTAAGCTTTTGACGAAGAGAAGGTAAGCAATTGTTTTTATTTCTTTCTTTTATTTTCTGTAAATTAAATCACAAACACAATACCTCTTCTAAATCATCCTTTTCACTTCCTTGTCGCTTTCTTTCGCCGTTTTCTGATTTTTCCACCTTCTCACCTCTCGCTTTCCTCTTAACTTTAACCATTACTTTCTTTTTTCTTTTTCTTAACTTTAAAAACAGAGAAGAACTCACCTCGTTTGGTTTTGATAACGATTTCAATAGAACCGTAAAAAGCTTCCATCGCAAACCCTCCTTGTGATCACGACCCGCATAGCCACTTGCTATAGCGGAAGAATTGAGCACTTGCACATTTTTAATTATAAGTTCTATAATCTCGTATTTTTTTGTGCAGGTTTTGCCTCAATCAACTACTTTCCAGCTTTTGAAAAAAAATTTACTCCCGTTTTGACACTATTCAGCTCTGACAAGGTCTAATTCAGGCTCATAAGGGCTGAAGATCTGACTTTTAGTCAAACTCTAAATTAAGACCTGAAAAAGGTTTAATTAGTAGTAATTATACCAAGTTACAATGTAAAACTACTCCCTCTCTTAAAAACTATATTTTCTCCCCGTTTGGACCCTATTTAGCTTTTATAAGGCCTTG
>JAVJIF010026834.1:0-45580 GCA_038442645.1 Agave tequilana | reverse complement strand
GCTTCGGTCGACCGGTCCGATCGACCGCAGGTTAAACAAAAACAAATTTTGAACTGTCGGTCGACGGGGCCGGTCGACTGACAAAACCGGAGACTAAGGGTCTTACAGTCGGTCGACCGGTCGGTCGACCGCAAGGTCTGTCGGTCGACTGGCCCGGTTAATCGGCAGATGTGAACAGACGTGCACGCCCAAGGCCACAAGGCCCGGTCGACCGGACGGTCGACTGATCTGGCCTGAATCCGGTCGACCGCCCGTCGACCGTTAGGCCTGAAACAGAATTTTTGAAAATATTTTTGAACTTTGAAAAATTTGAAATATTTTTTTTAATGGTCTGAGATTTGAGTAACATGCTATAGGAGTTGAAATACATGTTTTACACTATATAAAAATATGAAATATTTTGAAACATATATATCCATCAAACATGCAGCAAAACCAACTAACCAAAAAAAACTTGTATTTTGAAAAGTGAAAAATGTGTGTGTGTGTTTTCTTGAGCACAACTTATCATGTCCTAACTCTTTAACATACTAATTCTTACATTGGTTCTAGATGACTACAAGATCTTCAATATGGGCTTCTCCATTTGCAATGTTGAATAACTTGAATCCTTGATCCCGAATTGAGTCAACTTGAGTCAAAAATACCTTCCTTTAGGGAAGAAAAAATCTTGAATGCTTAGAACCCTGAAATACACTTAAACACTAAAATATGATTAGTACAAATAACTATATATGTTTTGTAATCATCAAAACTCCAAAACCGGGTGATTGTAACTTTGGGCCAACACTTAGATGATGGCGATATAGGGTATATGGTATATCGATGAGGATTTTCTTGTTTAGACTGTCCTCTCAATGTATCAATCTCATGAATCCACAATCTGAGCTTGTACAACTAGTTTTGTCCACATTTACATCTAACATATTATTTGATGTCTCATTTACATGTTTATGTGTACCTATGCTCTCGACACCATTTTCTGTGCATATTTTCCGATTCAGATTTATCGAGACACATGTACTTACTTGATTTTGGATTTACTATTGATTTTCTGATTTTCATTTATATTGCTGGTCATTGCTTGTACCTGCATGCCTAAACCATACCACTTGATCATGTACACATGTGACTGCCTGAGCACGCCAATTGGCTTTATCTTACGTACTCGCTGAGTTGCTTTCTGACAACCCTGAACCTTCATGTCCGGATCTAGGAGCCTGGATCATGGTGACCTTATTGTAGCTGATCAGAGGGCATAGCAGAATCGTGGATTAGTGGATGTCACCTGGCTCTTTCCTCCCAGCTCTTCTCTTGGTTGGCTCTCGAGACTCTTCTTACTGCTCGTGAGCACCTCTCAGATTTTGATTATGTTTATCTCTTTGTAAATTGTACTTTTGTATTCTCTGGTGATGTAATATTCCTATAATATTGTATCATACTCTTTGATAACTATGTACTTGTACTTTTTTGTTGGAATGTATATTACTAGTGTGCTTTCGCGCTTTGATTCTTATATGTACTGATGCCTAGCATATATACGTGAGGGTATGTCCGCCCTGCGTATATACGTCAAGTAGCGTTTCTGTATCCATGGGATCGGGGCGCTATAGGTTGGTATCAGAGCATAGGTTCCTACTTTCACTACAACCAGTTAGCAGATTAATCTTGGATTAATTTGCAACTGGGACACAGGAGTCATTTCTATACATTCCAATCACAAGTACGAAGTTATTTATTCTTTCCTTAGATTCCATCCCTTGGTTTCTGAAACCCTTCTATCTTTTCTTTCAGCTTCTTTTGGTCATCTTTTAGCCAACACAAATATGGATAGACAGGGAAGACATAACGGTCCTGGCGCTTCTCGTGACAGTTATAACAGAGAGAACAATGGCATGATGAGGATACTTTAGGGAATGAAGAATAGCCAGCAACAGCAAACAGAGTTCTTATGACAAGGATTGTTGACTGCACCCCAGGAACAGAGGCCGAGTACTGTGTCAGATTTAGGAGATTACAGCCAGCAGTCTTTTCGGGCGCAGAGAATCCCTGGATGCAGAAAGTGACTGATTGACATGACCAATCTTCTGAAGACGGCCAGAATTCCTAATGAGAATTAGGTGAAAGTGTGCAAGATATAGCTGAAGGATGTGGCCAGAACTTGGTGGTTGACAGAAGAAGCGAGACTGGAGAAGCCCATCACCTGGGACCAATTCTTTAAGAGTTTCTATGAGAGGTTCTTCTCTAAGATGGCATAGAAGGAGATGGAAGAACAATTTATCAGATTGCAGCAGAGGGACCAAACTGCAGACGAATATGCTACAGAGTTTCTGAGACTTAGCCGGTTCGCGTAGTACATGGTGGCCGATGAGGATAACCAAGCGAGTAGATTCTAACAAGGCCTGAGGATGATGATCCATATGTCTCTTATACCCCAACAACTCAAGACGTATTCTTAGGTTCCTTATCGTCATTCGTGATGAAGAATGAAGTAGCATCAGGATGAGATGCAGAGGAAGTAAGTGAAGAGACCCTTTCAGTTGAAGGGAGGTGTAGACTCAGTCATACCCCGGATACCCCGCTAGCAGAGCAACAACTTTGACCTCTCCCTCAGCAGATGAGATGTGGGTATTGTCTGATGTTCAGACACTACAAGCATGACTGTCACATGGCAAACAGAGTATGCTTAGCATGTGGGTCCGATGGTCATTTGATAAGGAATTATTCGTTCAGAAGGATGGGGAATACCACACTGATTCAACCAACACTTCCAGTATCACCAGTGAGAAGGAACTTAGGACCAGTCAAAACCCTTCTCGAAGTATGCCTTCAATCAAGCACAGAGAAAACCAAGATGTAGTGCAGATGGAAGAAAGTGGCAAGCATATCATTTGACAGCCGAGAAAATCGAAGTATCAGATGAAGTGGAAACAAGAAGTGGTGCACTGTATTTGGAATAGGGACCCTGAAGGTGACACCCGTGACCATTATCCCCATTTAATCATATCTTGAGTTAGTAAAATTTCATTATCATATCCAGTCTATCATGTTATTCTCATCAACTCTAGTTTTCTGTGTTTATCTTCCCTTTATCGAAATTTTGATGACGAAATTTTTGTAAGGTGGATGGAATGTAACACCCCATCACTGGAATACGTACTTAGATACGTATTCTGATTTTTAATCATATTTTTTTATTTCTCCTTGTATTTGTTTTTTCTTTGTGGTTATTTATGTTATTATTTTGTATTGGATCCGAATTTCCTGGACTCAGAGTCAGCCCAAGTCTGAACCTGGGACCCGATACACCTACTATCTGATTTGACCTTTCTGATAGTCCAATTTACCAATTTCAGTTTCTAATATTATTTTCCAATATTTTATATTTTTCATGATTTTCTGAAATTTATCAGGATTATTTTACAAAATCTTCAAAACCGGTATCGATCAGTGTCGCTGACCGATTCCTGGCTTTTTAGTTTTCGAACAGAACTTAGTTTCTAGAAATGACTTTCACATTACTTCTTAGAATCTCATTTTTTTATCTAAATGCATTTTTTGAGATTTTTCTGAATTTATTAAAATTCGACCGGTTTTTGTCTCGACCGTGATTACTGAAAGATTTCAGAATTTTTAATTTGAAAATGAATTTGAATTTCTCAAATCCGATTTCACCAAGCATCTTAAAATAATATTTTCTATTTTGTCAATTTTGGGAATGTTTCTGAAAAAGTCAATTTTTTCCCGATTTAAATAATAAAATTATTTTTCTTTCTTTTCTTGTTTTTTCCTTCTCCACTCCTCTACTTAATACTTTCACTTTATCCTACAAATTAAATTATTTAATAATACATTTAATTACAATTTTTCAAATTCCCTTTTCTTTTTTCTTTTTCTTTTCTTTTCTTTCTTTCCTTTTCTTTTTCTTTTTTTTTCTTTTTCCTTTCCTCCTTCTCCACCTGCCCCCATCCTCCCACCATTCCCCTGCCGACAGCAGTCACCCCCCAGTCCTCCATCATGCCCTTCCCTTATCCCTCTCCCTTCCTACGGTTTCTTTTTTGTCTATCTATCTTTCTTTCTTCTCATCTCTCCATTCCCCAATCCCATCTCTCAACCATCTCCTCCCCTCCCTTCTCTCCACCGTCGCCAGCCCCACCCCAAGCCTCCACGCCACCACCACCGCCACCAGCCCAACCACCCGACGCCACCACCTCCCATCTCCACCAAAATCCCTACCATCATCACCATTAGCAACTATCACCACTGTAGACTGTCCAAAAATCACTGAGGATAAGTCATCAGAAAGTAGAGTCCAAACTCTAGACGCAAGCTTAATCATAGCCACTGGCGCAGCACCAAAATGTAAGGGTCAAAATCTGCATCTCAGCATCACTGCAGTACCAAGACGTAGAGCTTGAAAGCCGCGTCTCAGCATCATTGCAATACCAAGACGTGAGGGTCGAAACCCGCGTCTCTACATCACTGCAATACCAAGATGCGGGGTCGAAACCCGCGTTTCTACTTCACTGCGATGACCAAGACGCAAAGCCCGAAGCCCGCATCTTATATAAAGCTTGATGCAGAACTTGAAGCTCACATTTCAACCAAATACGAAGCTCAAACGTTACCTCAATGGCTAAACGCGAAGCTCGAAGCCCGCGTTTCAATTACAGAGGAACTCTACGTCTCTGTTATAATTGCCCTCATTACTGGGTCAATTACTGCCCACATAATGAGGGAGTTAACCCCATTATGGAGTGTTTTAGGGGATAGTTTTACCCCCTAAAACCCCTATAAATAGCTCAGTTTGCTATTGAAGAGGGTCAAAAAATTTGGTCGCAAGTCTTAAAGAAATCAAAATCCCCAGCTGAGAATTACAAAAGAGTTAAACTCTTCTAACAACTTGCTTAGTACAAGTTTGTTCTTGCCTTAAGTCTCTTTTAGATTTTATTATACAGGAGTTGTGCTACTCTATCCATAGTCCGAAGAGAAGATTTTCAGAAGACTGTGACGCTCACCCGGTCAACGAAAAACAAGATTCACTTTCCACCGCCACATCAAGAACCCAGCATTAAATAAAGAGAAGATTTGAGCTTGAATCTTTCTCTCTCTTGTAATCAGAAGTTTAACTTTCTTTATAGTCAAATAAAGAGTTTACACACCCTTAAATTTTCCATATCAAACAAGAGATGGTGACTCCGCAGGGGATAACTTTCTCTATTGATGAGCAAGTCGTGGCACAAGGTGACGTCATCTACATGGGAAAGGTGGTCGAGTCGCTGTCATGAAATTCGACTAGGCAAAGTATGAAGAGTTTCTCTCTTCTGGCTCAATGGGCCTGAGGGCGCGGCAATACCGCAAAGTCTCCTCAGAGATCCGCTCTCAGGTCCCTTCGGAGGCTTCCCGGAATGCGGTTTGTGCAGAGAACATCGTGACCGGATGTATCACACGTAAGGCCCGCGTCAACATCTCCCACGGGACCCGCGAGGTCAACGTTGTTGACGTTCAACCCGCTCACGCCCGTCCTCTTCCTCAGCCCCAGGTTACCAATGTTGGCCCAAGGTTACAATCACCAATGATTAGTGTATTTTGATGATTACAAAACATATTAGTTATTTGTACTAATAACATTTGTTGTTTAAGTGTGTTTCAGATTTCTATTCATTCTAGAAGTCTTCTCTCACAAATATAAGGATTTTGGACTCAAGTCAACTCCAATTGGGCTCAAGGAACAAGTGTTGAAGATTATATGAAGAAGCCTATTGAAGATCTTGAAGTCCTTAGAAACATTGTAAGAAATAGAATGTTAAAGTTTGAGTATATGAAATTTGGCTCTAGGATTTGCACACACACTTGTTTCATATATTTCCTATGTTTTAAAAATGGTTACTTCTAAGTTTTATGCCTTAGTTTATATATACATGTACCAAAAGCTTTATATCTTGAAAATCTTGTATAAAACATGTGTATAAACTATTTTCTGCATAATACTTAGCTATATGTATTTTTAAAATATTCCTCAAAATTTTTCTAACTCAAAAACCAGCCCAATTTTTCTGTTTCAGGCAACTCCGGCCGACCGGCCCGGTCGACCGGCGATGTGTCTGGACATGCACTGTTTGTGCATGTCTGTCGGTCGACCGGCCCAGTCGACCGACGGAGAGCAAATTGCTCACAGTTTGTTTCGGTCGACCGGACCGGTCGACCGGAAGAAGGAAACTGTGTTTCCTCTTTTTGGGACGGTCGACCGGACCGGTCGACCGAGAGCCAACGGCTCTTTGCAGCTGGCCTGACGGTCGACCGGACCGGTCGACCGCCAAGCCTGCTATAGCCTAACGGCTCTTTCCTCTTTGGGCTATTCTGAAAAACTGTTTTTGTTTTCAGCTTTAACAGATTTTTGGAGAGTTGTTGGGGAGCTTTTTCAGAGAAAATAAGACCAAAAGAAATTGTTTTAACCTATTTTTAACCCTATAAATAGAGGAGAAGTCTCTCTTGCACATGACCAAGAAAAATCCTCAAGTTTGTGTTGTTTTCAAAAGAGAAAAGAAAAGAGTTTAAAGCTTTCATTCCAATTCTTTTTGAGCCTGTTTTTCAGTTGTGTTTGATTACTAATATCACTCTACAACTGAAGTTTTTCTCACCACACTTCATAGAGCCAAAAATCCTATACTCATTCTATAGTGAAGTTGTAATTGAAGTGAGAGTGTTTGTAAAAGAGTTTGAGAAATAGTGTAGTGATCTTGTTGTGATCACTTTGTTCTTGTATTCCTTTCCTTGTGGAGCAACCTCTTCGGTAGAGGTCCTTTGTACTCGGTGGAGCTCGGTGCTCGGTCTTCGGTAGACCAAATTGTAAAGGCGTCCTCGGTGGATAGTGGAAACCCTTCACGGAGGTGAAGGCGGGGAGTAGAGCGGTGGCTCGAACCTCGAAACAAATCACTTTGTTTGCGATTGCCTTTGCGTCTAATTCTTGCTTTACTTTTCAATAGCTCCTTATTGCTTTCTATTGCATACTTGTGATATTGTTTAATTCTCTTGTGCTACTATTTGCTTGCTTGTAATTCTTTCCATATATCATTGTGTTTGCATCATTTTTCATATCATTCATTTCATACTTGTGTGTGCCAATCCCGTACTCATCCAACAAGAGCTTCACATAGCGCCTCAACCCATATCAAGGGGAATCAAGAGGAGTTTAGTCCAGAGCCTCGCAAGAGGAATTCGGCTACACTTGTTGAATTGTACTAAGTTGAGCCTCACTTGTTTTAAGTTTCGCATTTAGATAGTTAAAATTTTTAAGATTAGCAATCACACCTATTCATCCCCCCCCCTCTAGGTGTTTTTCAATTGGTATCAGAGCTTGGACTCTAGGTTTGGTTTAACAACCTTAGAGAAGATCCTAATTTGCTAATCATTTCATTCATATTCATATAGTAAAAATGGCCGATGGAATTAAGACCCCTCCTAAGTTTGATGGACTTAACTTTCCCATATGGAAAGTTAAGATGACCGTGTTTTTGCAATCTCTAGGTAGCCGAGTTGCAAAAGCCGTGACTGAGTCCTTTAGTGTACCCCCCGGTGACGAATCCACTTGGTCCGAAATAGAGACTAAGGAATTCGATGCCAATGCCAAAGCTCACTATGCACTTCTACAAGCCCTTAATGATGATGACATTTCTAGGGTTATCCATTGCAAATCCGCATATGAGATTTGGTCACACTTGATAGTCACTCATGAGGGGACCTCACAAGTAAAGAAGGCTAAGATTGACCTTCTTCGGTCCCAATATGAAACATTTAGCATGCAAGAAAATGAAACCATAGATGATATGGTTACAAGATTTACCAAGATTACTAATGGACTCTCTTCTTTAGGTGAAGATATCAACAATGATCAAAGAGTAAGGAAGATCATCCGTGCACTTCCTCCTTCATGGGAAGTTAAAGCAACAACCTTGAAGGAACTCAACGACAATGAAGAGATGGAGCTTATAGGTCTCATTGGGAACCTTAAAACCCATGAGATGGAAAGGAAAGCAAGGGAGGATATGGCTCCTTCAAAAAGAAGACTATCGCCTTCAAGAGTCAAGCTACACACTCCGATGAAGATGATGAAGAAGAAGATGATGAGGAGCTCTCACTCCTTGTTAAGAATGTCCGGAGGATGTACAACAAGGCGAAGTACCAAGGTAGAAGAAGATGGTAAGGAGGCAAAGAAGAAAGGAAGATTGTGTGCTTCAATTGCCAAAGACCGGGACACATTGTGGCGGAGTGTCCGGACAAAGCTAAGCCCTCCACATCAAAGAAGCCCTACAAGAAGAAGGCTATGAAGGCAACTTGGGATTCGGAGACCGAATCCGAGGAAGAAATAGACACCGCCAACATGTGCTTCATGGCTAATGAAGGCACAAGCAAGGTAACCTCTTCCCCTTCTCATGATAATGAACTTTTTATGGATGTGTTAGAAGAGGCTTTTGTTGAGTTGTCACAAAACTATGATTTCTTAAAGAAAAAGTATCTTAAAATGAAAAAGGATAATGAATCTTTAAGTCTTCAAGTTTTTACTCTTACAAAGGAAAAAGATGATTTGGTTTCCACTTTGGCCACTACCAAAATGATTTTGAAAAATATAAGATTTCTTGCAAAGGTAAGGCCCCACTAATTGATTCAAATGAAGTTACTATGCTTAAAGAAAGATTAGACTCATTAAGTGTTGTTTTGAAAGATTGTGAGTTTAACAAGAAGAAAATTGAGGCTATGTTTCCTAAGAAACAAGCCCCAAAGAAAAATGCTCATGCTCATGTTCATGTTCATGCTACACAACCTAAACAACATGGCAAAACCCCAAAACATGCTCACACTACACATACACATCATGCATTCATGTATGGTAGAGTGTTCTCATGTTCACATTGTGGACGGAAAGGGCACTTAACCAATTTTTGCTATGATAGATTAAGCGTTTTACGTCATAATGTTTGGGTTCGAGGCACTAACTTTAAAGGACCCAAGAAAGTTTGGGTACCAAAATCAACAATTATGTTAAATGATGTAGGTACTTTCCAAATCCCAACGACGTAGAGGATTGTGGTATCTTGATAGCGGTTGCTCAAGGCACATGACTTGGGACATCAACAACTTTGCAACCCTATCAAGATATCATGAAGGTGGCACCGTCACCTTCGGAGATGACGCCAAGGGTAAAATCATCGGTATTGGTAATGTAAAACTTGGCACCTCTCCTTTAATTGAAAATGTAGTTTTAGTTGATGGCCTCAAGCATAATCTCTTGAGTGTTAGTCAACTTTGTGATAAAGGTTTTGATATTGTTTTTGATAATGTTTCTTGTAAAGTTATTGATAGAACTTCTAACGTTTGTGTATTTTTCGGTTTTCGTGAAAGTAATGTTTATATGATTGATATGTTGAATATGTCTTGTAATATTACTTGTTTGAAAGCCCTCGATGATGACTCTTGGTTGTGGCATAGGAGATTAGGGCATATTTCTTTTGATCACATTTCTAGGTTAAACACAAAGGAAATGGTGAAAGGTATTCCTTGCTTGAATTTTGAAAAGGACCGAGTTTGTGACGCATGTCAATTTGGGAAACAAACTAAGTCTTCTTTCAAGTCAATTAAGGATATCATGACATCACGTCCTTTGGAGTTAATCCATATGGATCTTTTTGGCCCTACACAAACCAAAAGTCTAAGTGGGAATAGATTTGCTTATGTTTTGGTTGATGACTTTTCAAGATTTACTTGGGTTTGCTTTCTTGAACATAAAAGCCAAGCATTCTCTTATTTTCAAACTTTTAAGAAAAGAGTTGAAAAAAAAAAAAGATGTTTCGATTTTGAGAATAAGAAGTGATAGAGGAGGTGAATTCATTAACCAACCCTTTACCACTTTTTGTGATGAACATGGAATAAAGCATGAACTTTCTTGTCCTAGAACTCCACAACAAAATGGAGTAGTTGAACGGAAAAATAGAACATTACAAGAGATGGCTAGGACAGTGCTAAGTGAATATGGTCTACCACATTATTTGTGGGCCGAGGCCGTAAATACATCATGCTATATATCAAATCGTATTTTCTTGTGTAAAAATACTACTAAAACTTCTTTTGAAATGTATTTTTCTAGAAAACCTAATGTTTCCTATTTTAAAGTTTTTGGTTGCAAATGCTTTGTTTTAAACACAAAAGATAATTTAGGAAAGTTTGATGCTAGATCTTATGAGGCTATTTTTGTAGGTTACTCAAACACTAGTAAGGCTTATAGAGTTTTCATTAGATCATCATTGATTATTGAAGAGTCTATTCATGTTAAGTTTGAGGAATCTAACAAGTTTGTTAAGAATGTTGTAGAAATAGATGCATTGGATGAAGGTTTGGAGAAAGTGACCTTGGAGGATGCTTCTACTATGGGAGACAAACCAAAGGATGATGAAGGAAGTGAAGCTAAGGTGGAAGAGGCACAAGGAAATGAAAATCAAACACATGAGGTGGAGCCTACTCAACCACTACCAAAGGATTGGAGATACAATCCACATTATCCCAAGGACCTCGTCATAGGTGAAGTATCAAAAGGGGTAACTACTCGCTCTAGACTTCATGACTATTGTGGTAACTATGCATTCATTTCTCATATTGAACCCAAAAACGTCCTCGAAGCCGAGGCCGATTCATATTGGTTGCTAGCCATGCAAGAGGAACTCAATCAATTTGAGCGCAACCAAGTTTGGCATCTTGTTCCTAGGCCCCACGATAGACCAACAATTGGTACTAAGTGGATCTTTAAGAACAAGTTGGATGAATCGGGTAATGTAGTTAGAAACAAGGCTAGGTTAGTTGCCCAAGGTTACACTCAAATCGAAGGGATCGATTTTGAAGAAACCTTTGCACCCGTAGCACGGCTTGAAGCCATACGGATGACACTAGCATTTGCCTCATATAAAGATTTCAAATTATTTCAAATGGATGTTAAAAGTGCTTTTCTAAATGGATTTATTGAAGAGGAGGTGTATGTTGAACAACCCCCCGGGTTTGTTGATCCTACACATTCGGATTTTGTTTTAAATTAGATAAATCTCTTTATGGTTTAAAACAAGCCCCTAGGGCTTGGTATGAAAGACTTTCTTCATTTTGATTTCAAATGGTTTTAAGAAAGGTAAAATTGACACAACATTGTTTACTAAACATGTAGAAAAAGATATTCTTATTGTGCAAATTTATGTAGATGATATTATTTTTGGTTCTACTAATGAATCTCTTTGCAAAGCTTTTGAGTCATGCATGAAGGATGAATTTGAAATGTCTATGATGGGGGAGCTCAACTATTTCCTCGGACTCCAAATCAAGCAAAAGAAGGATGGGATCTTCATCAATCAAGCCAAGTACACAAAGGAACTAATCAAAAGGTTTGGGCTTGAAGGGTCGAAAGTAAGCAAAACTCCCATGGCAACAACTACAAAGCTTGACAAGGATGAACAAGGTAAAAGTGTAGACATTAAATTATATCGTAGCATGATTGGTAGTTTGCTTTATTTGACGGCTAGTAGGCCGGATATTATGTTTTCCGTTTGTCTTTGTGTACGTTTTCAATCTTGTCCTAAAGAATCTCACATAATTGCGGTTAAACGCATAATTAGATACCTTAAGGGCACTATTGAAATGGGTTTGTGGTATCCTAAAACCGGATTATTTGAAATGAAGAGTTTTTCGGATGCCGACTATGCGGGTTATAGGGTAGATAGGAAGAGCACAAGTGGAACATGTCAATTCTTAAGTAATTGTCTTGTATCTTGGTCTTCCAAAAAGCAAAATTCGGTAGCCCTATCAACCGCCGAGGCGGAGTATGTTGCAGCCGGAGCTTGTTGTGCACAAGTTCTTTGGATGAAACATACTCTCCTTGACTATGATTTACACTTTGATCATATTAAAATATTTTGTGATAATACTAGTACTATTCACATGACAAAGAATGCAAATCAACATAGTAAAACCAAACACATTGACATTAGGTATCACTTTCTTAGAGATCATTATGAGAAAGGTGATATTGAGATTGATTATGTTTCTACCGATTTTCAACTTGCCGATATTTTTACTAAACCATTAGACTATGCTAGATTTTCATTTATTTGTGGTGAGTTGAATGTTTGCATTATGGATTCTTAAAAATAAATTTATTTCTTTTTCAATTGGTATTTTAACCCTTTTTGATGTATGACAAAAAGGGGGAGAATAAGTTGTTTAAGAGTTTTCTTTGAATTTGAATAAGTTTAAGAGTTTGATATTTTGAATTTGTTTGAGTTTGTTAAGTTTGTTTATTTAAGTTTTTGACAAAACTATTTTGCCTTGAATGCTTTATGTATTGTGCTTCCATAGTCAAATTTTTATACATAGCATTATTTGAGGGGGAGTTTTTCAAACTCCTCTTCCATGTTTATTTAAATAACCTAATAAGTTGTTTAAGAGTTTGCTTTGAATTTGAATAAGTTTAAGAGTTTGATATTTTGAATTTGTTTGAGTTTGTTAAGTTTGTTTATTTAAGTTTTTGACAAAACTATTTTGCCTTGAATGCTTTATGTATTGTGCTTCCATAGTCAAATTTTTATACATAGCATTATTTGAGGGGGAGTTTTTCAAACTCCTCTTCCATGTTTATTTAAATAACCTATATGTTTTGTCATCATCAAAAAGGGGGAGATTGTTGGCCCATGGTTACAATCACCCATGATTAGTGTATTTTGATGATTACAAAACATATTAGTTATTTGTACTAATAACATTTGTTGTTTAAGTGTGTTTCAGATTTCTATTCATTCTAAAAGTCTTCTCTCACAAATACAAGGATTTTGGACTCAAGTCAACTCCAATTGGGCTCAAGGAACAAGTGTTGAAGATTATATGAAGAAGCCTATTGAAGATCTTGAAGTCCTTAGAAACATTGTAAGAAATAGAATGTTAAAATTTGAGTATATGAAATTTGGCTCTAGGATTTGCACACACACTTGTTTCATATATTTCCTATGTTTTAAAAATGGTTACTTCTAAGTTTTATGCCTTAGTTTATATATACATGTACCAAAAGCTTTATATCTTTAAAATCTTGTATAAAACATGTGTATAAACTATTTTCTGCATAATACTTAGCTATATGTATTTTAAAATATTCCTCAAAATTTTTCTAACTCAAAAACCAGCCCAATTTTTTCTGTTTCAGGCAACTCCGGCCGACCGGCCCGGTCGACTGGCGATGTGTCTGGACATGCACTGTTTGTGCATGTCTGTCGGTCGACCGGCCCAGTCGACCGACGGAGAGCAAATTGCTCACAGTTTGTTTCGGTCGACCGGACCGGTCGACCGGAAGAAGGAAACTGTGTTTCCTCTTTTTGGACGGTCGACCGGACCGGTCGACCGAGAGCCAACGGCTCTTTGCAGCTGGCCTGACGGTCGACCGGACCGGTCGACCGCCAAGCCTGCTATAGCCTAACGGCTCTTTCCTCTTTGGGCTATTCTGAAAAACTGTTTTTGTTTTCAGCTTTAACAGATTTTTGGAGAGTTGTTGGGGAGCTTTTTCAGAGAAAATAAGACCAAAAGAAATTGTTTTTAACCTATTTTTAACCCTATAAATAGAGGAGAAGTCTCTCTTGCACATGACAAGAAAAATCCTCAAGTTTGTGTTGTTTTCAAAAGAGAAAAGAAAAGAGTTTAAAGCTTTCATTCCAATTCTTTTTGAGCCTGTTTTTCAGTTGTGTTTGATTACTAATATCACTCTACAACTGAAGTTTTTCTCACCACACTTCATAGAGCCAAAAATCCTATACTCATTCTATAGTGAAGTTGTAATTGAAGTGAGAGTGTTTGTAAAAGAGTTTGAGAAATAGTGTAATGATCTTGTTGTGATCACTTTGTTCTTGTATTCCTTTCCTTGTGGAGCAACCTCTTCGGTAGAGGTCCTTTGTACTCGGTGGAGCTCGGTGCTCGGTCTTCGGTAGACCAAATTGTAAAGGCGTCCTCGGTGGATAGTGGAAACCCTTCACGGAGGTGAAGGCGGGGAGTAGAGCGGTGGCTCGAACCTCGAAACAAATCACTTTGTTTGCGATTGCCTTTGCGTCTAATTCTTGCTTTACTTTTCAATAGCTCCTTATTGCTTTCTATTGCATACTTGTGATATTGTTTAATTCTCTTGTGCTACTATTTGCTTGCTTGTAATTCTTGCCATATATCATTGTGTTTGCATCATTTTTCATATCATTCATTTCATACTTGTGTGTGCCAATCCCGTACTCATCCAACAAGAGCTTCACATAGAGCCTCAACCCATATCAAGGGGAATCAAGAGGAGTTTAGTCCAGAGCCTCGCAAGAGGAATTCGGCTACACTTGTTGAATTGTACTAAGTTGAGCCTCACTTGTTTTAAGTTTCGCATTTAGATAGTTAAAATTTTTAAGATTAGCAATCACACCTATTCACCCCCCCCTCTAGGTGTTTTTCAACCAGGGGTTCCCAATAACCCGTAGGCGTAACCGGAACGTTGAACGTCAACAGAGATGACGCACGCGTTAAGTACAGATGCAAGAAGCTGGAACAACTATCTATCCAGTAATCTTTCCAATAGATACAGAACGCGAGGCTCAAGCTCACGTCTCTTTTGAACTACGTCAGACGCGCAAAGTCCGCATTTGGAGACCTAAACGTGAAGCCCACAAGGCTTGCGTTTCTGAAGCTTTACTTCCCAAATGCGACAATCAGCAGTGCGAGGTCCATGCCTCTCCTTAGAGACACGAGACCCGCGTCTCTACAACCAAACACGGGATTCAGAAAGTCCACGTGTCTCAAGTGTCTCTAGCCAAATGCGACAATCAGCAGCACGAGGTCTGTGTCTCTTCTCAGCAGAGGCGCGAGACTTGTGTTTTAAATCCAAGATGCGAGAGCCGCGTCAGTTTTACACAACGTGAGCTCCGCGTCTCAGAACCCTGCAGCTCAGATTCGTGATACAAGGATGGCTCTCAGAAGCTGAAAAGTCCTCAAAAATTCGAAGCTAATCTCTTTGATCCCCCTCCGACAGATTTAAGAGATTACTTGACAAAGAAAAGGAGTGCTAGTAAGGTTGCTCCATCCTGTTATTGTGAACAGCTCATCACAACAATGCTCTCTGAAAGTCGCCGCAGCTCACATGTGAGCAAGCAGTCGGTATTCAGACGATTAACCTCAACCTCCCAATCAGCCAAAAGGCGTCATTCCCACAGAAGTGGAACCTTCTCTGACACGGAATACACCAAAGTCACTGCAAACATGGCAGGTCTAAGTACTACACCAAACAAAAGTAGGGAAAAACAACTGGCAGTCAGCTCTGACGAGTCTGATACGGAACCAGAAGGAGTGTACCGGCATACTCGCACTCGGACTGGTGCGGTAGCCCCGGTTGACTACAGTTCCCTAGCCTGGGGCATTGGCGTAAGTGAATTACACTCTGCCATCGCAAAATCACAGGCCTTGAACTCTTCTGTAGAAAAGGAAGCCTTTACGTATATGTCAAACACTCCTGAGGAAATGACCAGGCATCTAGAACAGCAAGCCAAGATCCAGAGGGAACAATTCGATATAATTCGCGCCCAAAAGAATCTATCGATACCCTCAAGCTGATGCTTACACAATTGCTTGAAGACAAGAAGAAGTCGAACGACAAAACTTCTTCTAAGAAGTCTAAAGGCAAGAGGAAGGGGAAAGCTCATCTTCTGTACACATAGAAGAGGAGAAACAGTCCAATTCGAGTCATCTAAATCCTCATCTAAAGAGGGAGGCAATCTAGAGAATGGGGTACTCATTCTAAAAGAATGAATCAATTAGAGCAGCGTCTGGAAGCCCTTACCAATCAAAAAGACCTCCATGAAGCAGGAGTGGTCCGGCCATACCCGACAGAATGGGATCTTGTCCCATATCCTTCTAAGTTTAAAGCTCCGACTCTACAGGCCTTTGACGGCAAAGGGTCACCGAACCAACACATCTACTACTTCAAGTCTCAAACAGGGAATGTAGTAGATAACGATGCCATACTGACATGTTTGTTCATCGGTACTCTGAAGGGACTCGCCTTCGAATGGTTCATGAAACTCCTTGAAGACTCCATCAAAAACTAGGGTGCTTTGGAGCTCTTCCTTACACGCTTCTTTGAAGACAATTCAGAAGTTACCATGCCAACTCTTCTGGCAACAAAGCAACGAAAAGGAGAGTCAATCAAAGCATTTATGAAAAGATTTTGGAATATGGCGCTTCGATGCCTTAGCGGTATGACCCAGGCCACCCTGGTGAAACATGCCGCCACAACTTGCAAACTTCACTCCTAACCCAGATAGGAGTTGCCGAAAGCCATACCTGAAAGCAATTGGTCAAGCAAGGCTAACAGACTAAAAAAATTATCGCCAAGTTAGGGCAGAAGAAAATAAGCCCAGACTCGAAAAGTCGACAAGGCACTCACCAGAAGTGTCTTACCAATCAAAAAGGAAGGACACAATAGTGACAGAGTTGAAATCTCCCGTTAAACCTCAGCCAACCAGAGGGGGTGGTTCTTCACGTCAGCAACACGCCAATAGGCAGTACTCCTTCAAGGATGAGCACGTTGATTCGTTGTTCAAGCTACTCAACAAGAGCAACAGATTAAAGCTTCTTGAAGCTAGACATCATGAGGAGATCGGCAAGATCGACAATCCCAACTATTGCCTATATCATAGGATATTGGGGCACCCCACCAAGATCTGTTATATTTTTAAAGATATTCTTCAAGCTCTGATCGATGCAGAAGTGCTAAAGCTTCGTCCAGAGCAGAAGAAAGTGACGGCTAACATGACGTCACTTCTTTAGTTCGGAAATCAACCTCCAACACCAGCCGGAGTAGTTCCCATCCCAAGAGGGGAACTAAGGATAATCAATACAGACCCACATCACCAGAAAGAGAAAAGTCTCAAGCTTGTTCCTACACCTTAGGGAGAAATCTTGTGGGTTCATCCCAACCTTATGGAAGGCCAACAGTGGACTACTGTTACCAACAGGAAGTCGAAAGATAAGGCAAAAGCTTCACCTTGCAATGTGGTGTGCACTTTCTTCCGAGAAGTAGAGATTGATATTCCCTCACTAATCGACTCAGAGGAGGAGACGATCGTCCTTACCGCAGAGCTGAATGCATCACTCGTGGCCGAAACTCATTCGGGATAGTCATACTTAAAGAAATACAACGAGTTAGTGGCAAATCCGCCTGGACCTACTTCAGAGCCAACCAAGCCCTCCACGAAGCAACCATGGAGAAGCAGAAAGAGTTTCGGTATTCCAAAGCTCTCCTGAAGGATAAAGCAGAAGGAACTTGAGCACCTTACTACTTTGATGTGTTGGCTCAACTGGCCAACATCCCGGCCAGGATCACCCTTTACGAGCTTAATAGATGGGGACTTAATGTGTGTGTCTTTTGTGAATATCTGGTAAAGAGGCCTAATTTAAGACGTAGTCCATTATGTCTCTCAAGTTGCGATGAATTTACTAAGAGCAGGTTCAAAGCCGCAAACTACCTATCCTGAATTCACAATATGGGGTTGTTCAATCATTATTTCATTTTATGTTTTATTTTATTGAATTTGTCTTCTCTGAAATTCAAGTTTTTTTAGGTGGGGACACTATTGGGTTAAGTAATTGATTTTCCGTACGTTGTTCATTTTAGCCTCTATATTTATTTCCATATGGGATAGGATATGAGAAAGAAAGTGATTTTTATATTAATCCTTCATCATTATATTTGTTATGAGTTATATGTTATGAGAAGGGTTGACCTCATGCGCGCACGCCATGCTGCGAACGAGCCCGAGCCCAGCCTGTATTTTGCGTTTTAACTCTTTTCCTTTTCATTTTTGGCTGATTCTTCTTGGTTGGCTCTTTTTGACTGAGTTGCACGAGATTTACACGTTGGGTGAGAATATCTCTTAATAATTCGCATGTGTTCATGATTCTTTCTTGCTATTACAAATACAGGGGACTCTGATGGCTATAAATAGAGCCTCTCCCATTCAGTAGCAAGACACACAGAATAAACTCTCTTCTTATCTCCTCTTCTCTTTGAGTTCTTTCTCATGCACCCAAATTACATTTGAGAAAGTTTCCCTTTTTTACTGAAAGTGTTTTAGTTCTTCTATTTGATTTCTGGGCGATTGATCCTGGTCTGGGCATAGACCTTGTCTTACGCTCAAGCCCAGTGCTAATACTTTCTAGGGGGGTCTTTACCGCTTATCGACAACGATCGTTTCAATGCTCAAGAGAAAGGGTAGGTCTTAGCCTTCTAGGACAGAGTTCTTGCACGACTTCTCCCTCACATGCGAGAAACTTCTTTCTCTTGTTTTATTTATATAGATATTTATTGCATTAAATATTATTTCATGTTCATGCTTTAATACAATTATTTCAAAATGCATGAAATTATAAGAAAATACAAGAAAACTCCAAAAAAAAAGACTTCTCGTATTTTTAATGTATTTCGAAAAGGGCAATTCTTTATGGCAACTTTTACCTCATTTCCGCATGCCCTTCTGATTTGAATTGATGATAAAAAGCACAGATTATAAATTTAATGTTAAAGAGACCACACCCCATCTTCTTAGAAGAACCAAGTAAGAGGAAGTTCCTCTCACACATGAAGAGGTGAAAGAGACCACATCTTATATTTTGAAGGGTCCCTCGTAATACTCAAGTGGAGGTGAGACATTCATTCGTTTATGAGACATAACAAATAACATGAATGTTTTTACAAGTGCTTCAATCTTGAATCCTGATTTCTTTTCCTTTAGAAATACATGAAGTTCTAAGAAAATATAGAAAAACTCTAATAATCTAGAAGACTAATTCATAAATTTTGTATTTTCTGAAATTGTAAATTTCCTGCAAAATCAATTATCTACAGTAAACAACCAAGGAGGAGATATTATGATTTGTCTTTATTGTATGTTTGCGTGTAAACACCTCCCAAATTGTTATGCACACAATAGATCTTGCAGTTATTTATATTTTGCTGAAGAATTCAATAAGAACGTTTACGATCTATTACTACGCCTAATTGTGCACTAGAGAAAAGTTGCATGGCATTTGGTTTGCTTTTATTTGATTATTCTTCCATTTGAATATTTTCTCACCACCTACTCACGATTACGTTAGTGGAATGCAATGCACAGAGAAAGCAAGTCACTACTAAATTAAGTATTAGTGCAATTAATTTGTTGTTTATTAACTTAAGCTGCTATGCATGGTTTACAAGCAATTAGTTGTTGGATTAATTTGCAAGCAATTATTCATTCCCTCAGCTATACACATAAATATTGCTTATTTATGCAAAAATGGCACAAGGGATATTAAGGGATTAGCTATGATGGTTGAATGATGAGCAAAGTCAAACAATAAAATCGTCCACCTGAAATCTCCATGCAAGTGACTGGAAACATCATCACCATAATACTCTTGTCTCTTGTTGTGCGCGCCCTTAGCAACAACCTCTCTGAGGAATCCGTCAACAGGAGATAGTTGCAGTCGGAGATGTACCCAACATGACAAGAACAGATAAATAATAGAGAAAAGCAATCAACACAGTATTTAACAAGGTTCGGCAACGTGCCTACGTCCTCGGGGCGAGGGAGAGAGATTTTATTGATTCGGCATCAATTACAATTTATTCCTTCTTCAAGGAATTTCCAAGGGAGATTTTCTGAGGGATTTTCAGGGATACAATACATGAAGGCTCTAGCCTTATTTACAGCCACAGAGTCTCAGGGTTTTAGAAAATCCTGATTGGATTCGATCCCAAACAGAAAAAGAATATGAATCTAGAAAGGATAGCCAAAACGCGTATGTCAGTCGACCAGCCAGTCGACCGACCCTATGCCCGGTCGACCGGCACCAACAGAAAGCAGACGCGTTTCAATCGGTCGACCGAGCGGTCGTCCGCTCCATGCCACGGTCAACCGGGAGGTCGACCGTGCTAATCCTGTGCACTTCTTGCACACCGGTCGACTGCCCCGTCGACTGGTCCCTCCTCTGGTCGACCGGGCGGTCGACCGAGGTCTTCTCAGGCCTGCTACACTCGCCGTTTCTCGCTCCCTTTGTTTACCGATCTCTGTGCTATCTGCCTCTATCTCCTTTATCTCCTCTCACTCTACAATTCTCCACCTCAGTGAAGATTTTTTAAATCTGATCCGAACTCTGACGAACTCCAATATATCACCTAGCGGAATTGACACACGATCTCGGCAAAATCGACACACGATCTCGGCTTGAGCGCTCCGGACGAAATCGACACACGATCTCGGCGAAATCGACACACGATCTCGACTACGCCAACAGGCGGAAACCTGTTCCTTCAAACGAATCGCCAGTACACGTACAATTGATTTTCACTGATCTCACTAGATCCAAACTGAGTTTGTCGTCGCCACTTGCAACTCTCACCAAACTCCAATATCAATTGTAAGCTTCCAACTTCAGCTTAGCTATCAACTGGGATGCACCACACATGCCTTCCCTACACTTCACCAAGGAGAACTTCCATACATGTCGATCACTGGACGTGTCTCCAACTCAGCAACTATATGACCTCACGAAGAACTCATCATGAGTCAACACTGACTCTCCAATTGACTGGCTCTCTCCAGTCTACTGTCTTCAGCTAATGGTCCAACCAAGTCTGAGTAGAGCACACCGAACACCATCATCGGCTTCAACAATTGATGCACACCCCTCCTATGTAAGCTCAACTGTCTTCTCACTAGAAGATTATCTGTTCATCGAGATCACAACACCTCACGTCTACGTGAAGTCCAATTAGCCATAACACTTCACCTCTACGTGAAGTCTCTCCACCTCTACGTGAAGTTCCATTCGGTCATAACTTTTCACCTCTACGTGAAGTTCCAATCAGCTTCTCGAGAACAAATAGCTTCATATGGGTTGCATTACAAAATGTGGCTGCACCTTTACGGTTGCTTACGTAGTTCATTGAAATGAGCTCCATCAAGATCAAGTACCTGTAACTGAATCTGCAGTAGCGAACCTATCTGGCTGAGTCATATGTACCTCCTCACTATAGTCATGGAGAACAACGGCCTTCAACTTGAGCTTATCGCGGTCACAAGTTTGAGATTCATGTTTCTTCATCCACTTTCGTGGTTTTATCTTGGTTCCTATGGCTGCAAATAATTTGACATTCTCATCATTGTTTTTAACTTGTTCAGTATCAACCCTGACTATATGATCTCCACTCGGTGTCACATCCGGTGAAGTCTTCACTGATACCGAACAACTGGAGATGGTGGAGTAGCATCAACCTTCACCAACTGCGATACTTCCTTGGTCTTCGTCCTCTCCACCTGCTAAGAGACGGTGGACTTCAACACTGAAGTCTCATCAAACGTGACATGCCAACTCAACACGATCTTCTTGTTTTTAGGGTCCCATAACCTGTAGCCTTTCATATTTCTCTTGACACCTAAAAACACAAACTTCTTTGCTCGCAGATTCATCTTGTCATCTTTGGCACTGAAGTAGGTCGGACTTCCAAATTCCCGCAGTAAAGAATGATCTTAAGCAGCTTTCCCAGACCAAATTTCTATTAGATTTTTACCTCATATCACAGTCGATCCATTTATGAGATGGCTAGCATACACAATCGCCTCAGCCCAAAATGATTTGTCTAATCTTGCATTAGACAATAACCATCGAACCTTCTCCAACAAGAAACGGCTTATCTCCTTAGCTAACCCATGTATACCTTATGTGAAGTGAGTACCAATACCCGTGTTCTGGCCAAATCGTAGGAATTAGTTCATGTATCTTTTAACATTTTCAATTATAGCTCCTTAATCTTCCTAGTTGTCTGCTTCTCCATAATTCCTATCCACTTCACCAACATATCTAGGGCTTCACACCTTTGTCTCATTGGATGTATCCAACAATGCTTAGATTAATTATCAATTAAAGAGACAAAGTACCTGTGACCTTCAAGCGATGCAGTTTTAGCAGGTCCCCAAACGCTTACGTGAAGACAATCAAGAAGACCTTCTGAGTGTTAAGTACGAGTGCTGAATTTCACCTTCTTCTTGTCTAAAACGTTGTGTTCACCCACCAAATTGCAGGTATTAGCACCTTCTAATGATCTCTTCTTTGCAGGAGATTGCAAAGACTTTTCACCTCCATGTCCGACCTTCATCTGCCAGCTTGTGTGCAATCATCATCTGAAGACTAGAAGTTTCCACCTGACCTGTAGCTGTACTACCCTTCAAGTAGTAGAGATTGATCCGGCGGATTCCCTTCATCACAACCATTGAGCCTTTGATCATCTTGAGAACACCATCTCGTATAGATATCACAAGACCCAATGCTTACAAAGCGCAAATAGAGATAAGATTCCTTTTGAGTTGAGGTGCATACCTCACTTCCTTCAATTCTCGTACTATCCCATCAAACATCTTGACACGGACTGTACCTTCCCTTCTACATTACACGAATGATCATCACCCATGACTGTGAAGCATCCATCTAGCTTCTCAAAGCTAGAAAATCAGGCCCTGTTTGGGCACACATGATAAGTAGCTCCGGTATCTAAGATCCACTCAGCATAATCTGAGTAACTAACAGTAGGAGTAGTAATAGAGAGAGAGAATACCTATGAGTCTAAATCCGATCCATCCGCCTGTGATGTACTGGCTTGAGTACTAACCACCTTGCGAGATTTGCCTCGTCATTGACTCCTTCTTCTTACCTTTGGCCTTCAGATAGTCAACCTTCCAGTGCCCTATCTCCTTGCATAAGGCACACTGATTCCTCTTCTAATCTCTGAAGCCTGATCTGAACTTCAATCTTCCCTGATCATCTCTTCCCTTCCTATTAGAACTTCTGCCTCTTACCGCCAATGCCCTGCTGTTGTGCTCCCAAAAGAAGACAGTCTGTCCTGTCTTCTTGCTTCATAACTTACAAGAGCAGCAGACACCTCACTATAGCTAAGGGATTTTCTTTCATTGATCGATGTAAGAGTAAAGGTTTCATACTCTTTTTGAGGAAGAGAATTCAATAGAATTACCGCCTTATCCTCTTTATCGATCTCCACATCCACATGAACTAGATCTATAAAAAGCTTTGTGTAGCTATTCATATGTTCGTTGATGGAGCATCAACTCTGCATCTGGAAATGATAAAGCTTACTCTTCAACTGCAACCGTGATTCGATGCTTTTTGTCATATGTTTCTTCTTTAGGATCTCCCACAGCTGCCTCGCAGATGTTTCATGTAATACATGATACTTGATGTCTTGTGTCAAATAAGACCTGATCAAGCCACACGCCGTACGGTTCATCTTGTCGCAATCTTCTTCAGTTGTTGATGCGTTTTTCTTCTCCAACCTAGAGTATCTTCAAGGTTTGATGCCGTCAGTGCATCCATCACCTTACACCTCCACATACCGAAGTTATTCTTGTCGTCGAACTTCACCACATCAATCCTCAACGGATGTGGATTGATGTACTTTCTCTAGCCATCTTCTCAACTGATTCCTCAAAGCAATGCGGAAACAAATGGAGTTAGATAAAACAAACTAGATAAAGACAGGATCTTTACCTTCACGCGAAATCCTCGAAGAGTTTTCGAAGCAATCTACTCCTCCAAATTGATTCCTCGAGCAATCTACACACTATTTTGAGATTGACACACGATCCCCCAAACAGTCCCAACGCTGCTCTGAGATTAACACACGATCTCTGACAGACAGCAACTGATGCTCTTGGAATCAACACACGATCCCACGCCGAACCTGGAATGCTCTGATACCACTTGTTGTGCGCGCCCTTGGCAACAACCTCTCTAAGGAATCTGCCAACAGGAGACAGATGCAGTCGGAGATGTACCCAACACGATAAGAACAGATAAACAATAGAGAAAAGCAATCAACACAGTATTTAACGAGGTTCAGCAACGTGCCTACGTCCTCGGGGCAAGGGAGAGAGACATTTATTGATTCAGCAATCTATTACAACTTTCCTTCTTCAAGGAATTTCCAAGGGAGATTTTCAAAGGGATTTTCAGTGATACAATACATGAGGGCTCTAGCCCTTATTTATAGCCACAGAGTCCCAGGGATTTAGGAAATCCTGATTGGATTCGATCCCAAATAGAAAAGGAATCTGAACCTAGAAAGGATAGTCAAAATGCGTCTGTCGGTCGACCAGCCGGTCGACTGACCCTGTGCTCGGTCGACCGGTCCGGTCGACCGGCACCAACAGAAAGCAGACGTGTTTCAGTCGGTCGACGGGCGGTCGACCGCTCCATGCCACGGTCGACCGGGCGATCGGCCGTGCTAATCCTGTGCACTTCATGCACACCGGTCGACTGCCCAGTCGACCGGTCCCTCCACCGATCGATCAGGCAGTCGATCGAGGTCTTCTCAGGCCTACTACACGCGCTGTTTCTCGCTCCCTTTGTTTACCGATCTCTGTGCTATTTGCCTCTATCTCCTCTATCTCCTCTCTCCCTACATCTCTATCCCTGAAATATGTATCCTATCCTATCCAACTAGCAATGAATTGGAAATTTGTTTATAAAAATACACAAATTTTACATCACATTAACGTATGAGTTAATCAGGGCAAAACTCAATACATTTCATAATGGCAGAACTAAACTGTAACAAATACACATTACATGTATACACTATATGTAGCTGAAATATACATTGGATCCTGAGATCTCGAACTCAATAGCATAAGAAAATTGAACGGTGAGTTATTTCTTTAAAATATCAGTTTAATTAGTGTCTAAAAAGGTATTCTGATAGGTGATTACATAATTTGGAACCATTGTAAAACAAAAAATTTTCACCTGATTTTCACTGACCTATCCAATGGATTGGTTAATGTTGAGTTTGATAAGTCTAACAATCAACTTGGAATAGACAAGAGCAAAGAACCAATTTTAAAGGAAAATCAAAATCCTAAGATCCATACTAAAGAATAGAATTGATAAATTATTCTGCCTGGGATGGAATTACACCCAACAAATTATAAAGAAAAATTTAATCTGAATTGTCTTATACTTTATCCTAAAAGTTTTAGTATAAAGCTAGATATTGTAATATAATTTAATATATCATGATGAAACAAAATAATAGGGCCACCACAGATCCATGATTACTATATTGTCACTATGTACTGTGCGAGATTATCAAATTACCATTGTGACATTCTTGACATTTCCACTGTACAGATTTGATATGCCAGTGTGAAAAATATGATTTTAGCCATCCGACGAATTGTGACCGATGTGCGAGATTTGTCTATTTCAAGTTTAAAAATATGTCATTTTTATGTGGATGGAGAAAATCTGTAAATTATGTTTCTCCTGTTTATCTTATTTTCAAAATGAAAATTAGTTGGTTAAATCAAATAAATATCTATTATTAATTGATTCTCTTGGTTATCTAGTAATTTTAAATTGTTATAAATTTATATGATTTAAATTGCTAAACATTATTAATCTTTAGCTTTTGATTTTGGTTTTCAAACCATATCTCTTTATGTAAACTAAAATTTTAGTATATTTGCTAGTTTTAGTAACTTAAAAGCACTTAATCCTATTTCACTTAATTACAATTATTCTTTACTATTATAGTAACTTTGCTACTCAAAATCTTTCTAAAGTATTAACTCTAATTAACATAATTTCTCTCATTTAATAAGCATTATTAGTTTTCATTTAATGTGAAATTAATGGTTGGAGTTTGATCGGTTCACGATTCTGCATTTCCTGCCTATTTTATCAGTAAAACTCTGCTACTAAATATTTCTTGTCTCATGTGCACATAGATAATTAAGGAAGAAGGTAAAACTGAAATTATGGGCTAATACTGGCTATTTTAGAGATAATTTCGTGGATTTCTTGAAGCCCAAGCAAAACTCAATTTAAATACCACTTGAAGCCAAAAGCAAAGAGCCCAATCTGCTCAATAATTATAGATAAATTCATAAACTAATAAAGGCCCAGAAGCTTCCTAAGCTGAGAGAGTGTGTGGCCCAATTTCAGGATCAGGGGTCAGGATCTTGCCGCGTTTATGCGGTAATTGCTATGCAAATGCGACTTGATTATGGCCTTTGATCGTTTCTTGCTCTCCAAGCCTCCTAGCCCTATAAAAGGAGGACCAGAGCCACATAAGAGAGGGGTTAAAGAGCAGAGAATTTCTCTAGGCCTTTTCTTTAGAATTTTCTTGTATTTTGCTTTTCATTTCTCTAGCTTAGATTTGATCCAGAAAAAGAGAGAGGGAGAGTGATTGTGTAATTGAACCAGTGGCAATTTAATACAAGGAGTCACTATCCTCTTCTTTACTCTTTTCGTGCAATGCTTTTCACTTACTTCAAGTTATTGTTTCATGCAACTTACTTCCTTCTAATGTGCTACTTAAATTTTTTCATTTGCTTGTTCTTCTTCTATGTCTAGCTAACTCTCTAATCATGGCTAATTAATCACTAACACTATTAACTAATAACACTTAGATGAATAACTCAAATGATTCATTGGATGCATCTATTGTAACCTTGCATTCTTCCAAGTGTTTTTTGATTTCCCATTGAAGATGAGTGCTAATTTCTCTTGCTAAGTTGTGTTGATTCCTCCAAGTGATTCATGTGTGCCCACCAAGTGATTCATGTGTGCTTTGTTTTAGTGCTTTACCATTTGGCAAGTGTCTTGATGGAACATGAAGATGGGTTCTCACTTTGATTAATGCTAATAACTTATACTCAAGCTTCTTATTTCATGCTAGCCACCCAATAGCCTTGATGATTTAATGAACTTGCTAATATTATTATGCATGAGTTCTTTTGTGAATTACCAATCTTATGTTTCATTCTTGGGTAGCAATCAAGAACCAATGATCTATCGAGACAACACTACAAAGTTAGAGAAGATCACTCCATCCATTGAGCTATCCATTAGGCTTGAAGAACTAAGGTGTACCCTTTGCTAATGAATTCAAATATAAGGCACAATTTATCTCAAGGGTTAGTATATTAATAGTGCATAGCTGATTAGTTAGCCATGACTCTTCTCCTATATTCAAAACTTCTCATTTAAAAGCAAACTTCACTTTTCAATTATTTTTTCTTATTTTACTTCTTAAATCCATCTCTAAACTTGTTTCATTTTGTTTTCTTTCTACTTCACACTACTTTTTCGTTTCAATTTCCCAAAACTATTTTTTTCCTGGTTATTTTAAACCACGTGTTTGCCACCACTTCCTACATTCACACTTTACATTTCTTTACCTTTCACTTCAAATTTTTCACAACTCAATCACTTTTGTTTTGTTTTCACTTCTATCAACAACTACTTTCATAATTATTTTCTCTTTTACTTTTATTCATTTTTTGAAAAAAAATTTTTTAAAACAAACAATGAAACCGAACAGAATGCTTCTATCGCTTCCCTTCCTTGCGGATATGACCCGTATAGCCGCTTAGCTATTACGGTAGATTCGAGAAAATATTAGCACTTTTTTAGCACACAATCACATTTGAACTTATATATTTTTGTGCATCATTTTCCCCCTCGTTTTCCTTCGAACAGAGTTATATTAAATTATAATAGTACATTATTATTTTATAACAATTATATTTAGTGCAACATATTGAATGGGCTTTCATAATTTTAACAACAACAAAATTTTAAAAATTCTTATTTAAATTGTGATAGTCAAAATAAACTTATGCACTCCTCTTGTAGTTTTGCACTTCCAATTTTTATTTATATCTTTATCGTATATGTTGCAATTAAAATTTGTTTTATATATACATATATAATTTACACATATTAAAAAAATTTAGAAACTCTGAGTGCATGATTTTAGTGAATAAATTTTAAATCACAATCAGTGATATTTATTTTACATAGTCTTGTACTAATAAAAATCTTTAAGTCTTTAATAAAGATTTTACGTCTCTAGAGATTTAAAGAACTTGATTGTATGATTATAAAAATTATCATATTTTAAGGTTTCTTTGAAGATTTTAAATGTAACATCCTATCAAGCTAAAAGATCTATAATGCATGTCTTATTTGTGAAAACATGAACAAGTTGCATGTACAGAGGAAAAAAAAACTTCTATATCCTAATCACTAAATCGAAGAAATGATGATTTATCCAAAAATAAAAATTCAGATATTATTAAGAAAATAAATAACGAGACAAACTAGGATGCTTTACTGTCTAGCAAGAACCGTTTTGCAACAATTTTATAAATACCAGTACATCATTATTGTTTTTATAAGGTAATTAGAATGAATGATAAAGAATTTTACTCTCAAGAATATGTTCAGTTCATAGCATATCAAAAATTTCAATATTTCAGCAGTACTAGTTTGATCAACTATATGCATGAACTAAAATATTATTTGTTGACATGTTAAAATAAAATATTATTTTATGCTTATTGAATTATTCCCAAATGGGGAGCCCCACTTAAAATGACAAATTACTCTTGCATTAAAATATAAAGTTTTTAAGCTATAATATGACATTGGACCTTATAAAGTTCATTTGATAAATGATCTTTTTAGGAATATGGTCCTAGATACATCAAGAGAGATGGAGTTAAGCCCATAGATGAGATCATTGGCAACAGAAATCCAACCTTCTTGATTGGCGAGCTATTCCCATGAAAGAGGTTCAATGTGATAGAAACAAACTGGACAAGTACCTATGTAGAGCATCAACCTGGATATATTTATATCATATTGTAGCCTGCGTAGCTACAAGCCCTTCTCTATGACGACGATGCTCTTATGTTACATCTGGTTAGATTGAGCTAAACTCTTAATAAGTTCAATGTATGAATTGTGGATGGTATAATATCTAATTATAATACCCTTGGAGGGCTTACTCACGTGAGAGAACGTGACGGTCGTGGTTGGGAGATATGGTTGACCTCTAAAAACTCTCAGTTATTTTGGGCATGACTATTAATGCTCAACCCACTCGCTAAATAGGTGGGGACTTAATGTGTGTGTCTTTTGTGAATATCTGGTAAAGAGGCCTAATTTAAAACGTAGTTCATTATGTCTCTCAAGTTGCCATAAATTTACTAAGGGCAGGTTCAAAGCCGCAAGCTACCTATCCTGAATTCACAATATGAGGTTGTTTTATCATTATTTACATTTTATGTTTATTTTATTGAATTTATCATCCCTGAAATTCAAGTTATTTTTTTTGGATGGGGGCACTATTGGGGTTAAGTAAACACAGCCAAGGGAAAGCTTGATTTTCCTTACGTTGTTCATTTTAGCCTCTATATTTAGTTCCATATGGGATAGGATATGAGAAAGAAAGTGATTTTATACTAATCCTTCATCATTTTATTTGTTATGAGTTATATGTTATGAGAAGGGTTGACCACATGCAAGCACGCCATGCCGCGAGCGAACCCGAGCCCATCCTGTGTTCTGCTTTTTAACTCTTTTCCTTTTCATTTTTGACTGATTCTCCTTGGCTGGTTCTTTTTGATTGAGTTGCACAAGATTTACACATTGGGTGAGAATATCTCTCCATAATTCGCATGTGCTCGTGATTCTCTCTTGCTATTACAAACACATGGGACTCTGATGACTATAAATAGAGCCTCTCCCCTTCAGCAACAAGACACATAGAATAAACTCTCTTCTCCTCTCCTTTTCTCTGAGTTCTTTCTCATGCATTTGAAAAAGTTTCCTTTTTTACTTAAAGTATTTTAGTTCTTCTACTTGATTTCTGGGTGATTGATCCTTGTTTCAGCATAGACCTTGGCTTATGCTCAAGCTCAGTGCTGACACTTTCTGGGGAGCCTTTTCCGCTCGTCGACAACGATCGTTTCAATGCTCGAGCGATAGGGCAGATCTTAGTCTTCTGGGGCAGTGTTCTTGCAGGACTTCTCCCTCACATGCGAGAAACTTCTTTCTCCTGTTTTATTTATATAGATATTTATTGCATTAAATATTATTTCATGTTCATGCTTTAATACAATAATTTCAAAATACATGAAATTCTAAGAAAATACAAGAAAACTCCAAAACAGACTCCTCGTATTCTTAATGTTTTTCCAAAAGGGCAATTCTTTTATGGCAACTTTTACCTTATTTCCACATGCCCTTCTAATTTGAATTGATGACAAAAATACAGATTATAAATTTTATGTTAAAGAGACCACACCCCATCTTCTTAGAAGAACCAAGTAAGAGGAAGTTCCTCTCACATATGAAGAGGTGATCTTATATTCTCAAGGGTCCTCTAGTAGTACTCAATTGGGGGTGAGACATTCATTCGTTTGTAGGACATAACAAATAACATGAATGTTCTCACAAGTGCTTCAATCTTGAATCCTGATTTTTTTTTTCTTTTAGAAATAATTGCACCAAGCTCCCATCATAAGGATTAAACCCTCGATTTCTTCACTTCCTAAGTAACTCTATTTCATATATACTATACACCATATAATTACCCATATGTAACAAATTCTTACTATTCCTTTTTCACCGGCAAACATTCTCATATTCCAGGATTTATGGGACAAGCTTGTGCTAATTTCTTCAGATTATCGATGATCATGACCAGCTTTGTATTCAATCTATTCACAAAGCACTTGGGCAGCCATCCCGCGGGATCTAACTGCAATTTTAAACAGCAAAATATCAGTTTTCAGTCGAATGAGATATACACAGAAAAGTCACTATACAATGAGGAAGTACATTTGAGAATCAATCTTAAGCGTAGTGCAAAGTATGTATGATATGACTACCTGAACAACATAAGTCACCAAGCAAGAGTCACCCTCTAATTTTTCCACCACCCATCCAGATTGTAACAAGAGCCCTCTGATGGAGTTGCTCCTCTTGGGCTGCAACCCTGCAGCGATTTCCTTCGGTAGGGAGGCAACAGCAACCACCTGAACCACCGTTTCACTATGTTTCATTTATATGCGATAACGATGATAACAATATAGTTTACGATCACAAAAACAACTACATCATTATGGCAATTAACAAACCAAGCCTTTGGCTATCCATTACATTCATGAGAGATAAGGAGATCTTTCCTCCTTTTTTTCTCTCTCCTCTTCTGGTAAAGAAGGGAACAAAGGCTAAGTTTAAGTGCAGTTGTAAGTCACAACATTTTTTAATTTTGGTTTTCTTCTAAAATGAATTATCTGGTTTTACTAAATAGAACATATAAGTTACTAATATGGTGAAATCAGAAATTTCTACTTACAGTTACAAATCTCTATATGTTTGAATGATGATATCATTTCTTTACGTCTATTTCTTCTAGCCAAATGACTAAAAACTACAACAATAAACTTCATCGACAAAGAAAAGGCAAAATTGAAAATCATATTTATACAATTTTTGTTATTTGTCAATAAAAGTTTCAATATTGTGAATCTAGATCTACTGTCATTATAACTCCAAATTACACAGCCTATTGTATGATGATATTGTTGGAATTTTGAGTTTAAAATCAATGAGAAGCTTTATTTCAGGTTTATTCTTTTTACCAAGTCAAATGAGACTAAGTCTCAAGAGATCCGTTCGGGTGAGAAAAATCTCTCATCCACCCGATTGTGTGGTCATGAATCTCTTTTGCGGTTATAACGTCTAGGGGTCTGAAGCCTGTAAATAGACTCCTCCCTTCAGCAGTAAGAGAAATAGTACAACACTCACAGCTTCTCCTTTCTCCCTCTTATATCTCACTTGAGGCATACTCTTTGTGAAAAGGACTTCAGTATAAAGTAAAAATTTCTTCTCTTCTTTTAAATTTCTTTGGCAACAATTTTCCTCTGAGTAGAGTCTTGCTCTTCCGTCCAAGGGCAAGTGCTGATGAATCCGGGAGATCTTTTATCACCAGGAAATAAAGCCGATTCAACATCCAAAAGGTTGAGGCGGGCTTTTGATCTTTTAGGACAGCGACATCAGGACTACATTCTCCAGGCTAGATTTTGTTCTCTTTTGCTTTATTTTATTCCTAATTATCGCGACTGCATTCCCCAGACCATATTATGTTCTCCTTTACTTTATTTTATTCCTAATTATGATAATTATTGCATGCTAGAATAAATAATTGTTGTTTTGTCTTAATTTCATTTCATGAGAAAATTTATGTTTAGGAAATAGTATAATTTTATCCAAGAATCTAAAGAATCAAAATGGATATAATTATTCCCTGATTAATTTATTACCATGCAAACTAATTATATTCTTGCAATGACTTGTTTCTCACTCTACTACAAGTTTGCATTCTTACATATTCTTGTCTTCCAAATTCTTGAAAAAAATTGGTTTCTTTAAATTCTTACAAGATCTTATCCTTTAATCTTACAAAATATTACTTAATTATTTTTTAAATTATCTTATTAGATCCTATCTTTTCAAATCCTTAAAAAATCGTATTTTGTTTTATTGTAAGATCTAATTATTTACAAGATATTATTAATTATTGCGAAAATATTATCTTGTTAAAATATTGCCAGTTTTAATTCTTACAAGTGAAAAACTTGCAAATAGATATTCCTACATTCAAATACTTGCAAACAAACTTCTTACATGTTTTAAGATCTTATTGAACCAATTATTACACGATCTTGTTAAAAATTATCTACAAGAACCTATCCTTTGAAATTTATACAAGTTCTTATTTTAAATTCTTGCAAGATCTAAATTCTTGCTACGTTTCACAAAACAAATTTTCTATTAGATTCTTGCTAAATTGATTCCTTACAAATTTATTATTCAATAATTGTCCCTCCTTCATGCAATAGAATTTAACAGTTCGTGCAATAAGAATTAATGATGATTTCTTGTTGTAGTAAATTAACTTGAATTGTCTAATTTCTTGCTAAAATTTTTTAAGAATTAATTTGGAAAATTATCCAATTTCTGCAAGTTAGCTATTTATATTATTGCTTTAATTTAGTCTTGCAAATTGAATTATTCCGGCTTCATATCATAGTTATAATATATTACAACACGTTTTATCTTGTTCTTATAAATAATTCTAAGTATTGCAAGTTGTTATACATGTCATTGTTGTCATATTATTACAATATCATAACTAGCTAACTAATTACAATAATCTGACAGTATCACATTCCTGCAAGCTTAGTCTAAGGATTAATTGTATTGATCAGAACTGTAAGAATCCTGTAAGTTGAATGATTATTGCACTATAGCATTTTATATTATTATTCTTTCTTTACTAAAATCTTCTATCACTTGAATTAAATAAGAGTTCTGCATCACTTTTATTTTACATACCCTAATTTAAAAACTACCAACATGAACCTGATAAATTTTTTGGATTTTATATTAGCAGTGAACAAATCAGATAAAATACTGATTGACCACCTTACGATTATATTAGCCATAGATGATTATTCCTGTTCTTTCTCATGCACCATCACCAATTGATTCTTCTTTGACAAACTTAGATTACAACAATAACATTTTTGTATACTCCTCATGTTGCTGAAATAGGCATAAGCTCTTAAATATCTTTAGTTCAGTAAGACAAAGAAATTAAAAAGTAAATCATTTTGCTGAAATTTCATACAATTGGTGTTTAACTAAGGAATGATACTCAACATGGTTCTGTAATTAAGGAACGCCAAGAGCGAAAAATCTCCCACCTGAATTACGCCTACCTGTCCAATTGGACTGGTAAAATTGGGGTTTTGAATAATCAAATAATTTCAAGATCATTTATTAAATATCTCATTAGCCTATGTTAACTTTAATCTTATAAGTGATGTTGTCTAGATTATAATCTTAGCATACACACCAATATTTAGACATACTTGAATCTGTTTAGGATTAATTTTGATTTCATATTATAGTTCGATCGAGTTTTAACTATCTTCCATATTTGAGTCTGATAAAGAAAAAAAGACTGGACCATGTTATATTAGCTAGAATCGATATTCTAGTCTGTACTAAGTCTATTATGAGGAATAAAGTAGGATTGAAAATCTTATAATTTGTGCTCTTGTAAATGAGTATATTGATCCTAACCACGTGCAGGATGATTAACAGCCACGTTCGGCTTTGCTTCAATGCTTATTGGGATCTATTAATGTTATATTTGTCTAAAATGAATAATTTTTTATAATCTAGTATTATAATTAAGATCAAGAGACTACCTCCTAATCTCGTTATTATTTTAGCTATTGCCTATTAACTTATAGTTATCAAGTTATGAATTTAGTCCTATTGGACAGTCTAGAAATTAGGCTTTGGTTTTAACATTGCAAATTATAATTTCCCTCTAACTAAGTTTACAGATAAATTAAATATTTATTTTGATATTTTTAAATATTATTTTAATTATCGAGAATTCGATAAAGATTCTTGGCTAGAAATTTCAATTTAAATTCTTATTTCAATCTTTAAATTTGAAAAGTTATATATTTTAATATCTCAAGTGATGAAATAAACTCCTTTGAAATTATATTATAACTAGAAATTATTTAATCTTTCTCATCTTATTACTCGCTTTTATTTAATAAGATATTTATTATACCATTTATTGATTTAACTTATTATACTTATTAAAAGTTTATTCATAACTGTAAATTTATACACCTCTTATTAAATATCTTCATGATTTTAACAATAATAAAATTATGAGAATATTCTTATCAAAGTTCTGAAAAATATTAAATCTTCAAATTTTACTATTCATTAAATTTATATATATACACATTAAAAATTCAAATTTGAAATTATAAGTGCATCATTCTATAATAAAACATCTTGAAATAATTGCTACAATATCATGATTGCTACATTTCACATAGCCATGCACTTCATGACATTCTTTAAAAGTGTTCACATCATTAGAAAGGATATTATAATTTTCACTGTTAATTAAATTAGAAATATTTTCAAAATTATTAAAATTTCTTTGATGATTTTAAATGTGACATTTTCGAAACTAAAGATATTATTTGTGAAAATAAGGTTCATGTACAAAGGGGAAATTAAAATATCCTAATTACTAAATTAAGACAATGGTGATTTGTCCAAGATGAAAATAGGATACTATTAAGAATATAAATGGCAAGATAAATTAGGATGCCTTACTATCTGGCAAAGAACCAATTTGCAGTCATCTTATAAGATACCAAAATTCCGTCTAGGATATCATCAATGCCTTAATAAGGTGAGTAGAATGAATAATAAATATTTTTCTCCAGTATATGTACATTCCTTAAAGTTTTGATAAGTATATGCTTAAACTATATTTTCAAATATATCTGAATTACATGTTTATACTTGAACTTGGCACTAAGTGTGCATTTAAAGACATTTAACAAGCATAACTTTCTTAATTATTCTTCAGTGTATTAAATATATGGGTATGCATATACACTTGAATAATCAAATACAATGTATATATGCTTTGTCATTAATCATTATGGGATAATTTACTTGTTTTGAAACTAAGATAACATAGAAAAATTTATAATTACCTTATGATTCCAAATGGAAAGAGATTCTGACAATTACCTAAAGATTTTATGGATCTAATAAATGGTGTCAAGAGTTATAATAATGTGGTCATAAAGAGTCAAACTTCTGACTATCACCACTTAAAAAATAAAAAGCTGTTAAGCTATTTTGACCCTGAAAAACATAAAATCATTTTTACTAAGCGTCTTTCTCGAAGTGTGGTCCTAAATTCATCGAAGGAGTTGGGGTTAAGCTCATAATAGAGTTCGTCGACAGTGAAAACCAACTTACTTGATTAGGAGCTGGTTCTACGAAAGAGTTTTAATGTGATAGAAATAAACTGGACTGGTGATACTCGTGTAGAGCATCGACCCGGATATGTTTATATCCTATATATAGTATTGCAACTATTACCTCTTTTATGGTGACGATGCTCTATGATACAGCTAGATAAGGTTGAGTTTGACTCGTAATAAGTCCAACACATATAGTGTGGAAGGTATAACATCCAGCTGTACTATTTTCTAAACATACAATTTTCTCACGAAATGAAATTAAGACAAAACAACAATTATTTATTCAAGCATGCAATAACTATCATAATTAGGAATAAAATAAAGCAAAAGAGAACAAAATCTGTCTTGAGAAATGCAGTCGCGATGTCGCTGCCCTAAAGGATCAAAAGCCCGCCCCAATCGTCCGAACGTTGAATCGGTTTTGTCCCCTAACAGTAAAATATCCTCCGGATTCACCAGCACTTGCCTTCGATGGAAGAGCAAACCTCTACTCAGAATGAGAATTGTTGCCTAAGAAATTTAAAGAAAGAAGAAAAAATCTGTTAAGAGAGGCCCGTGGGTTAACTTGTTCAAAGACAACCGCAACTTAGGCAAGGGTATCAAACTGGATATGGTGGATTCTGGGGAGGATATGCTGCACATTACGAATGATGATGTCGATGATGTTGCAGAGATATGGGGATTTTGTCTTGTGGGACAATTTACAGGTCGCTTTCCAGGCATGGATGCGATACGGACTATTCGAGAGGGATGGAAGGTTGACTGTACACACTGGGTCCATCGTTCGGGATGGATAGTCTTTAAATTTACATCGGAGGAAGATAGACTTAGTGTCTTGAACGGGGGACCATACTTTATCTATGGGAGAAGCTTGATGCTGAAGAACATGCCAAGGTACTTCAGATTTGGAGGTGAAGAGTTTGCTACAGTACCAGTCTGGGTTCAGTTACCAGATCTTCCACTTGAATGTTGGAATGCCCGTGCTTTGAGCAAAATTGCTTCAAGAATTGGGAAACCAATATCCACTGACAAGATGACCTTAAGTAAAGAGAGACTTTCTTTTGCTAGGGTGATGGTAGAGGTGGATGCTTCAAAGGAACTAGTCTCATCGTTGGAAATTAAGCTTCCAACTGGTGACATTGATGACCAGTTAGTGGTATTTGAGGTTAAACCAAAATATGTAAGAAATGC
This sequence comes from Agave tequilana, assembly GCA_038442645.1. Taxonomy (NCBI): domain Eukaryota; kingdom Viridiplantae; phylum Streptophyta; class Magnoliopsida; order Asparagales; family Asparagaceae; genus Agave; species Agave tequilana. The sequence continues at coordinate 8,555 of JAVJIF010026834.1, read as the reverse complement.
AAGGTGTTTGGCCATATTGAGGGTGACTGCAGCAAAGTTTTGGAAGGGGCTAAGCATACTGCTTATGTGCCTCGGAAGATGGGCTGGCCAGGTGGGGTGGTTATGCAAAAGAAGGGGGAGAATAGTGGGTATCTGAGCGTTGTCATGGCGACATCGAGTAAGGCTGTGCCTACAGGAGCTACGACTCAGGATGTAGGGGTGACACATGGTGATATACTTATTGGGGGCAATAAGCATGATACGGGTAATACGGACCATATTCTGCTGCTAGAAAAGTCTGTTCAGGCAGCAGAAATTTCTGTGGTGCTAGAACAGTCCGAGATGCGACCGGATGATGCTGGATTGAAACATTTGCCTGATGTGGGAGTGGGACATGAGGGGACTAGAAGTCTTAATAAAATGAAGAAGAAGATGGGTCCTGAACTTAGATCGGGTGCTTCTGACAGGCTCGTATCTCAGGATGAAAGGCACGGTTCGGTGGTGACTTTGGAGGAATCATCGGTCCAGATTCGGGAGCATATCACTGTAGGGGGCAAGGAAAAGGAGAATGTGGTGGTGACACAGAGTCGTCAGGCGGCTGTGAGGGAGAATCGAAAATTGACAGAAAAGGGTCTCAGTTTCGCTGCAGTAGCTAAAGGAAAAACGAAGGGGAAATCCCTTCAACCTTCCAAATGAGGTTGGCATTCTGGAATATTAGGGGGTTTCACCTACCCCTAAAACAAAAGGGTGTTGAGGCACTGGTAAAAAAGAGGGAGATTGGTTTAATGGCAGTATTGGAGACTAAGCTTTCAGAGTCTGGACTGGAAGTGTTCATGGGTAGGAGGTTTAAAGGATGGAAGCAGGTCAACAACTTTGATTCTCATGGTGGAGGTAGAATCTTAATCCTGTATGATCCATTGAAGATTCAGCTGGATACTCTGGAGATTCTTCTCAGATTATTCACTGCAGGGTGGTATGTAAGGTATCATCCGTATCTTTCATTGGTAGTTTTGTTATGGGTTCCATTCCATAGTGACTAGGAGAAGCCTATGGGAGAACTTAATTAGATGGGGTGATACTATGTCTGAGCCTTGGCTTCTGATGGGGGATTTCAACAATATCTTGAGACAGGAGGAGAGGGTGTGTGGTGCGGAGGTGTCACAATACCAAATTAAAGATTTTTCTGAGTGTTGTGATGAATTGGGACTGTCGGACTTACAGTTCACGGGATGCCATATGACTTGGACCAATGGTACTGTCTGGTCTAAGTTGGATAGAGTGATGGCCAACCCTCTTTGGCATCAGAGGGCCTTCTTCAGCCATGTCGAATTCTTACCTTCTGGGTGTCTATCTGACCATTCCCTGGAGTGGTTCTTTGCTTGAGCGGCCCCGAACGGTGAATAGACCTTTTCGCTTCTGGAATTTCTTGGCAGATCATGAGGACTTTAGGGAGACTGTTAGATCTGGATGGGAGATTGAGATTGTAGGTTCTCTTCAATTCCAGGTTTGTCGAAAGCTTAAACTTTTGAAGGCCCCGTTGAAACTTCTCAATGAGAGAAACTTTGGGCATATTGCTTCTCGAGCTGATCGAGCTAGGAGGCTCCTTAAACTGGCTCAGATTCAGATTCAATCTCAATTTGATAATTCTGAACTTCAGGAGAAGGTGGTGGAATTGCGCAAGAATGCAATGGCCTTATCTAAGGCTGAGATGGACTACTTTTACCAATTGGCTAAATGCACCTATGTTGCTAAGTCTGATAAATGCACAAAGTTCTTTCACAGTATTGTGAAAAGAAACAAGGGACGGGGTTATGTGGCGGCTATTTCCAAGGAAGATGGTTCACTGACGGAGTCGACGGAGGAGGTAGCATTGGAATTTCTTCATTACTTCGAAGGACTATTGGGTACTAGTTCTCAGGTTGAGCATGTTGACCCTCAGGTGCTTCAGTGTGGGGAGGCTATCTCATCTCTTCAAGCTTGTGCTCTATTGAAGGAGGTTACCTCGGAGGAGATTAAGGAGGCGCTATTTGGTATTGGGAATGACAAGGCACCGGGTCCGGATGGATATAGTGCATTTTTCTTCAAGACGGCGTGGGATATTATTGGTGCTCAGTTCTGTGACGCTGTTAAGGAATTTTTCTTATCAGGATCTCTTCTGAAGCAAATGAATCACACTTTGATTGCTCTGGTGCCGAAATCTGCTCATGCTAATTCTGTGAGTGATTTTCGTCCTATTGCCTGTTGCAATGTGATCTATAAGGTGATTTCTAAAATTCTAGCAGCGAGGCTGCGTCCTGTGCTCGGTGGAATTATTGATACTTCGCAATCTGCTTTTGTGGAAGGCCGGAGTATGATTGAAAATATTCATTTGGTCCAAGAGTTATTGCGAAAGTATAATAGGAAGAGGGTATCCCCGAGGTGTTTGATTAAAGTGGACCTCCGAAAAGCTTATGATTCGGTATCTTGGGAATTCCTTGCTGAAGTGATGGCTGGTCTTAAGTTTCCGGACAGATTTATTGGATGGATTATGCAATATATAACCTCTCCATCGTATTCTATTGGCCTTAATGGAGGCATCTGGGGAATGTTCAATGGGAAGAAGGGACTGCGGCAGGGTGATCCTTTATCTCCTTTTCTTTTTCTACTATGCATTGAATACCTGTCGAGAAGTCTAAAGGTGAGAACAAACAGGTTGGGGTTCAAATTCACCCTAGGTGTGGAAAGCTTAGGTTGTCACACCTGGCATTTGCTGATGATCTGATGCTCATGGCTAGAGGGGACATTCCTTCTGTCAGTATTATTATGAATAGCCTCAGGGATTTTGGATTGAAATCGGGCTTGTGTGCTAATTTGCTCAAGTCAAGCCTCTTTACGGCGGGTGTATATGGAGAGGAACTTGTTCAAATGAGGCAGTTGACAGGTATCCCTGTTGGGGTGATGCCATTCCGTTATCTTGGTGTCCCGTTGGCGGCTCAGAGACTGCAGTTGGACCATTTTGCACCTTTTGTGGATAAAATAACAATGTATATCAACTCTTGGATGGCTTCCAGCCTTTCTTTTGCGGGTAGAGCTGAGCTTATCAGATCAGTGCTACAAGGAGTGGATTGCTTCTGGCTTTCTATTTTTCCGGTTCCGGCTGCTATCATAGAAAGGGTAACTCGGCTGTGTAGGAACTTCTTGTGGAATAAGCGACATCATCCGGTTTCTTGAAAATCCATGTGTTTGCCAAAATCGGAAGGTGGATTGGGATTTCGAGATCTTAAAACCTGGAATGATTCCCTGCTAGCAAAATCCTTTTGGAACATACACAAAAAAAAGGACACTTTATGGGTGCGTTGGGTGCACCATATCTACCTTAAAAGGGATGTCTCTGCTTGGGACTGGAAGTGTATAAAGGATGACTCGCCATTGCTCAAGAGGCTAGTCGTGATTCGTGATAGAATATGCCTTGTAGAAGGGTCCGTTGAGGCGGCAAAGAGGAGGTTATCCTCTTGGGCGGTAGGTGAGAAAATGTGCATATCGCTTGGATATGAGTTTTTTCGAAATAAGGGTTCCAGGCTACCTTGGCCAAGCTCAGTTTGGAATTCGTATGTCACACCAAAGCATGCTTTTACTCTTTGGCTTGCAGCGCGGAAGAGGTTACCTACAAAAGATAAATTGACCTTTCTTCAGGTTGAGGAATCATGTGCACTCTGTGTTAGTAATAAGGAATCGGCAGATCATCTATTCTTTCAATGTTCCTACTCTGCTAGGGTTTGGAGATGCATTAGAGAATGGCTGGGAATCTCTAGGGGGATGTCGACAATCTCTAGTGCTCTTAAGTGGATAAAGAAGGAGGCGAAGGGTTCCAGTGGCAAAGCAAAGGCTAAAAAGGTGGCCCTTGCGTGTACTGTATATCATATTTGGAACGCCCGAAATAAGAAAATTTTTGAAGATCAGACTCAGGAGGTGGTTTCTACCGTCTTCAAGATTAAGCTACACATCTATAGGACTGTATTCACTTTGGATCCTAATGCAACTGTGGCGTTTTGAGATGTCTGGGATTTTTGGCAGAAAATAAGGACCGCCAGCAGAATTAGTCGACTAGTAGGTGTTTATAGTCGACTATATTCATATATAGTCGACTAACCTTTTTGGTATAGTCGACTCCTGTGGCAACAGAGAAGACGGATGCATCCAGATCAACTTTTTAGTCGACTGAACTTTGTGGTTAGTCGACTTGGTGCATGTTAGTCGACTAGGCTTTCTGACCTAGTCGACTTGGTTCATATATAGTCGACTAGGTATTCTGTAATAGTCGACTGGAACATCACCTTTCAAGTCGACTTATAGTTAGATTAGTCGACTATTCTTAGTCGACTAAACTTGTTGATAATCGACTAATAGGTTTTTGATTTTGACTGTAAGGATACATTGTAATGGGGTAGTTTGCCGGTTGGCTTTCATACAGTTTTTGATAAATAAAATTTACATTCTCCAAAAAAAAAAGTCTTACGGGATCCATTCGGGTGAAAAGATCTCTCAACCACCCGATTGTGTGATCGTGAATCGCTCTTGCGGTTACAACTACTGGGGTCTGAAGCTTATAAATAGACCCCTCCCTCCAGCAACAAGAAAAATAGTGCAACACTCACAACTTCTCCTTTCTTCCTCTCATATTCACTGGAGCTCAACTTTTCGTGAGAAAACCTTCAGCCAAAATTAATTTTTCTTCTTTCTTTAAATTTCTTAGGCAACAATTCTCATTCTGAGCAGAGGTTTGCTCTTCCATCGAAAGGCAAGTGCTGGTGAATCCGGAGGATATTTTACTGTTAGGGGACAAAACCGATTCAACGTTCGGACGATTGGGGCGGGCTTTTGATCCTTTAGGGCAGCGACATCGCGACTGCATTTCTCAAGACAGATTTTGTTCTCTTTTGCTTTATTTTATTCCTAATTATGATAGTTATTGCATGCTTGAATAAATAATTGTTGTTTTGTCTTAATTTCATTTCGTGAGAAAATTGTATGTTTAGAAAATAGTACAATTTTATCCAACAGATATCACTTCAAATGCCAGGAAGCATGAAGTCAGTGATAAAACATCCAAGCAAGACTAAGAGAAACAATCTAGGACTGTAAGGTTTGAGAGGCGTTTACCAGAGTTCCATCGTCCATTGTTTCACGTCGTTCATAAACAATGAACTCCCTGTTCTTGAAGAGTGGTTTGAGGTATCACCAAACCTCAGGCGAATTACACTGAGGTTATTTGAGAGGGCTTTTATGTACTTGGCTGCCACCAGGTCTGGATCCCATTGCTGTATAAGGAACAATAATTAAATTATACATAAAACCTTCAATAATTGACAGAGTTTAATGATATCATGTGCATTGAGAGAGCATTAGTTATGATTAAGATGCTAGAAAGAGAATAAAGTTAGATATTTAGCATTTGTACCCTTATGTTTTTGAGAAATGACATATCTGAACCTGTCTCTTGCATATTTCCATATATAACTTGTATTTTTTATTTCTTTTGCAAAAATGCCTCTCCTTTAGCTAGAAATGTACCAATAGTAATGATGACTTTAAGAAATTGAAGGATGGTTCACCTAGTTTTGGCAACTTGGCTAACTAAATGGTGCTCAATTCATCCAATCCCACTACATGTTCAGCAAAAATTATAGCCATACTGCTTCACTAAGCCACCAAAGTGGGCATATTAAAGCGATATGCTTGTTATGATTACGAAGATAGATAAATTTTAGTCAGGTTGTCCTTAAATCTAAAAGTTCACTCAGGGTATGCATTAATAAATTAAAATCCATAATTTATTTAGTTTTTGTTAATTGTCATATGGTAGAAGAACAGAGTTGCAAAAGAACTCAAAAAAAAAAAAAGGCCAAGGGAAATAGGCAAAAGATAAGGTGATTCTTGAGCATCTGTATTACAATAATAAGGGTCATAAAATCAATGTAAAGAGAGAACAGGACAACATCTCAAATTTACAAATGCTAAATTCAATTGTGGGCAACTTATGAGTATGATTTACAGGTGGGGAAAACTCGTCAAAAAAATGAAACCAAGAGCCAAGAGTTTACTATCTTGTTAATAGCTTTATGTATCTTTCCAATTGTTTTCCATAGTCTGATCTCAATAGCTTGCACTGATGTTAAGACTTGCGTCTCCATCTCATCTACATTTTCACTCATTAATTATCTTTATAATCACAACCTGGAATTATATACTCTAATAACTCACCCAACTTTAACCCGCATCTTTATCGGGACTTCATCAGATAGCAAATTCTCATTCACCAAGTAAAAGAGGGGCATGGAAAGGAGAATAACATACAAAAAGTTTTCTCAAGTTGTAGTAAACCTGACAGTAATTTCAAAATATTAAATTATTGAATAAGAAAAATGGAATCTTCATTTCTGTTCTAAAACCTCTGTTCATACATTTCTGCCAGTCAGTTTGTCAATGAAATTCTGCATCAAACAATGATGATGCAAGCAAACCTAAAACTAACATGCATTTTATAATTATTCCCACACAGTAGAACTTAAAAACTAACTGCATACTTAATGAATTCCATGTGCTAACTGCATAAATCTGAGTTACCTTTGCAGCATCGATGGCATTGGCAACCGAGATGAACTGCTGGGGGGACACAGAGCGCAGCAGCCACCGACTGCGGAAGACATGCAGCGAACCAGTCTGTCGCTTGGATATCTCAACCCCATCATCTATTGACAGAACCTTCCAACCATCAAAACCTTCTGCTCTGTTTGAGTCTGATGCAGAGAGGAGCTCTTGGATGCAGCTCTCACTCGCATAGGATACATATGTCTTCAGTGAGTCATCGCTTATCGACCTTGCAGCATACAAATAGAAAATGAATTGCAGATATACAATGTGAGAATAAGAAGCAGAGCAGATAAAGATGAGCATTGAGACTGTTACCAGTTTCTAGCACAAGGCTCGGCAGGAGTAAGAGGAGAAGAGGAGCTCATTGCGTCGTTGGGTTTGAGAATGGGAGGAGAACAATAAATGAATGGGCAGAGAGAGGGAAAAGGGAGATGGAGGCAATGGAGGAGATAGAGTTGGCACTGCAGTGATTGGTGCACATGGCATTGCCAGAATGAAGAACCCTCCATGGATTGGGACTCCATGTGCTCTCTCTCCTCTCTCTTTCTTCCACTCTCACCTACATAAAGAAAAATTCTTTCCTTTAAAATGGTGAGGAGCAAAAGAATGGAGGTGAAGGTGAAGTATGAAGAAGAACATGGAGTGCTGGTGAAGATAAATTTCAGAATACTTTCCTATGGCGACCAACATCAGGCAGACCCACACAGATTGGGCCCCATCATGCCTTCCATCACATGTTCCTGCGGGGCCACCGTGTCGCCTTTCTTGGTCATCCAAACCCACAATGGGATTGCCCTCTAATCCCTCTGTTTATGGTAGGAACTTGGACCATTACTTAATGATTATAGGTTGTGGGAGCAGGTAATTTGTAGAGAGATCCATCTGGTTAGATCAAACCAACAGCCTTTACAAGCCTATAGAAACTCTAACTCTATGATGTTTGATTGAACTACAGTGGCATTTATAAGCTAATAACAGAAAGGGATAGCTGAAAGAGTGAAACCCAAGCCATGAATATGAAGGATAACTGACAGTATTAACTTAAGTTATTTACATAGAAAGATAATGACCTCAAAACAAAGGAATTCATCAAAGCATTTACAGCATTATTAGCAAACAAAAATTGTAAATGTAAAGCATGAAGGTCAATGCATATTAAGGTTGCAAGTTAGGCTGACTCAGGAAGCCATGTGCTCTTAGGCTAGCTTCGGCCTCTTTAATGGCCTCTTCTACAGGGGTGAAGATCAGACAGAGATCAGTCAGTTTCTTTGCTGCATCCTTGCATGCTACAAGTCCAGGCTGAGTTTCTGAGTAAACCTGTAAATAAATGAGATCAGCAATTAGTTGGAAGATAGTTGCTTTCCCAGCCAAAGGTTCAGGAACCGGGTGTTAGATTAACAAAGTGTAATAAAGTCAATGATCAAGTTTCAAGATATCTGAAATAAGCTGTGGCCATATGAATTTAAGGATAACAAAAGGAAATAAAAGCGATGTTGAGAATTATAAGTTTGAAAAAAGAGTGAGAAAAATAATAATGTTTGGCTCTGACAAGGAATATTGACTGATTCACAATGAAAATAAATGCAAGATATTTCAAGAGAAAAATGGGAGGAACAGAAAGTGGACTGTATGGTCATAACATCACATGTCCATAATTGGTTGAATCATGACTGGCATAAAACATATGGGAAAAACACTAGTAGTAGGTTCATAAGAAGATGGCATATGCTGAAAATATTTAGCCTTCAATTATTGCTAATGTCCAAATGCCAAAAGCTGAGAATTCTGTTTTTTGTTGGTCACAGTTTTGGCAATTCTCATGCATCTGCGAGCATGAAGGATTGTAGTTAAGAATTTAAAATAGGGTACATTTACCTTAAAAACATATATATACATGAGTTCAAATGTTTTTTATATGTTAATCCAATTTAAAAACATTTAGCAAT